>MDKI01236718.1:0-34143 GCA_005239505.1 Nicotiana paniculata
AGTGTTCTCTTTTGCAGGTACAATAACATTCCATTCTTTTCAGGAACTACCATCAGAAGGGAAAACCTTGATCAATATGGATAAATTTCAAATTCCTAACCTACGAATTAGGATAGTCAAGAGGAAGGAACCTGATTAATGAAGACAACCAATGCTTTAATGCTAAAATCTTTTACTTTTCACTGGAACTTGATGAAGGATTATCCAGTGGTATTAGCATGTTATCATGCTCATTCTGGAGATCTTTTTTCAAGTGACAGTGACTATGTAAAAGATTCATCAGAGTTGCAAGCTTTACATGAACTAACTTGGACAGGGATGAGACTTTTCTATCAAGACAAATCTCAACACCACAACCTAAGGATTAGAATGGCAATATATGATTTGATCCTATACCTACTTGCTAATCTCTTTTGGTTGCTTTTATATTGTGTGTTGTTAGGGTTTGAATTTGTTCTTGTAAGCATCTGGAGATTGGTATGGCACTTAGCATGGTTTCAACCTCAGTCTGGGAATCCAATGTGCAATGGTATCAAGATTGATGAACTTGCTGGAGTAGAGTTATTTGGTTCAATCAATTGGTGTAATTTGGAGTCCACATTTGCCTTTGAAGTACATATCCTGGCGCCTGGTGAGAGTATTAGAGGTGCTACTTGGTATCTGCTGTTGGCTTCTGGATCCATTTACACTGTCAGGAGATTGAATCACTCAGCTTTTCATATTGTGATACTTAGTTCTTCAAATCTTAGCTTATTAGCTTTTCCATTTAGTAGCTTAAGACTTAGTATCTTATGTTGGACATCTTGTATATGGACCATATTTTGGTATTTTATATATATTAACCCCTAGGTATAATACCTAGATCTATATTTGCTAAAAAAAAAAAATCAAATGGAATTAATATTTCATTTTCCAAGAATGTCTCTTTTCTTAATCTTGTCTCTTTTCTTATTCCACTTTCAATTCTGTTTAAATGCGGATTTTAATAACATGACATGCCTGCGGACTTCATGCCCAGATCCTAAAACGCTGTCAGACTTCGAAATAATGAATAAAGAATCAGAATGCAAATGAAGTTATGCCAATGAGATAAAACAATAAATCGAAACAGCCAAAGGAAAATTGGTTCATATTGAAAATATCCATACATCACTATGAAGTACGGCCAAAAGGGTGCGTTTGTACTTGGGGTACATCGAAGGATATGTACCTGAAACAACTGTCAACGCAGATGTAGTCAAAAGATCCTAAAACATTGTCAGAATTTGAAATGATGAATCAAGAATCCGAATGCAAATAAAGTTAGGTCAAGGAAATAAAACAATGAATTGGAACAGCCAAAAGAAAATTGGTTTAGATTGGAAAGGTCCATGCATTGCAACCAGAGTACTGCCAAAAGAGAGCGTTGTAGTTGGGGCTCGAAGAAAATGTCTCTAAAACAACTGGCAACGCAGGTGCAGTCAAAAGGTACTATGTTTGATCCTCCATATATTTTCAAAGGTTCTCCGGTTGGGATGACGAAGGCTTTCATTCTTGCTACCCAAACACCATTAACCCTTTTGCAAACCCTTTGAGCTGGTTACTCTTCTTTGATTACCCTCTTTGGAACTCGAAAGTGTTATTGAAAAACAAGAAAAAAATGTTGAAAAAAAAAATGAAAAGAAAGAGGAAAAAGAAACAAAAAATGATGAAATGAAAAAAAAAAGAAAAAAAAAATAAAGGAAAAGGAAAGAGGAAAAACAAAACAAAAAAAAAATCAAAACAGAACAAAAGTTCCCTGAACTACGTCGACTTGATTCTGAAAGGATACGTAGGCAACCTCTCCCTGGGGTTCAGTCACACCAAAATAAATTCCACATTTTCCCCAAGAGTTTAAGCTGGGGCAAGTGTCAAGATTCGGCAATGTGTGTCCTGAAAGGTTCCAAAGTTGTAATTCAACACAAATTTTTTTCACCAAAAAAATAAAAAAAACCTGTTCAAGTCCTTCCGATCAATTGGCAAATATGTCTAAAGTTGGAGGATACAGTGCCGGTCTGGTGCAAACAAATGAGAGAAATAAAATGAGAGAGTCTTGTTAGTGAAAACTCGCAAAGAGCACTACAAAGCGATGGTGAGAAGAGAAATGAGAGAGATTAGTTGGTGAAAACCCGAAAAGGACACTACTAATCGAAAAAGAGGATTGGTCACTGATATCTACATGATCTGGGGCAAGGTTTCTCGACCTTGGGGTAAAAAGTCGTGACGAATTTCTGAGAGTCAGATGGCTCATATAGATCAGGCATCCAGTCCAAGACGCATGTCATGTTCATTGAAGGCCGCATACTCTACAGATAAGTCCTTCTTCTCTTTTCCCCCGAAAGGGATATTTCTCGTCAAAATTCATCACCTCCGCTTCTTTGTTATTTTTATTTTCAATCCCTTCCAGTCTGACTCTGTTTCTGAAGCAAGCCAAAGAAAAGATGGCAAAACTGATTTACAGGGTCCTCGTTTGACACAAGCCAACATGCAAGGGCACCAAGCCTCGTCAGGAGCATCGAGTCGATCTCGACTGACCGTAGCGGTCGATGTTTCAAACTCAAACCCTGAAAGGAGAAAATAAAATTGAAGTGCCTATAAAGGCGAATGAAGTTGAAAGTTTGAGCTCTGCGTGGCTAACCATCTTGGCAAGGTTTGAAAAGCTGAGATATTCCAACTTCCCCAAAGTTATAGTTGGAAGAAAATTTAGAAATGAAAGGCCAATAAAGGCGAAATAAAGTTGGAAAGTTTAAGTCCCACACGTAACCGTCGCAGCAGAATTTGAGGGGCCAAAACTTCCCCCCGATACTCTGGAAATCCAAAAGAAAAATCAAGTGAAAGGCCTACAAAGGCAAAATAAAATGCTGGGTTCCACGTGAACGATCGCCATGGTAAAATCTGGAAAGTCAAGGTCCCCGGGTTTAGAAATAAAACCCCATCCCCAACAAGCAAGCAAGCGGTTGAGATCTTTATCAAAGGGGTCGAGATCAAGCAGTTGAAATAATCGAGGCCGCAAGACCAACCACCATTTCAAACTAACAAATTGTTCTTTCTTTGAAAATAGGAAACAAGTGCAGCTCGAAAGCAACTGTGCAACAAGCAGGTGCAACCAAAAGAAATTGTGCAAGGGTTAGAAGGAGCTCTACAACATTGACTCCAAAAAAGGAAAGTTTCCTCCTAAAAAACCTTTCCCGCATGCATGAAAAGAGAATAAATAAAATAAAATAAAATAAAAAATAATTAAAAAAAGAGAATAAAGAAAAGAAAAAGAAAAAAAGAAAAGAAGAAGAAATGAAGTTGAAAATGATGCAACCCTAAAGTAGCATAGGGTCCTAAATCCCTAGCCAAACCTTTTCCAACCAAGGTATCCCAGTCCTCAGTTGATGCCAACATAGGGTCCCACTCCCAACCAGACATCGGCATAACCTGGTGATCTTCCTGACAACAGCATAACCTGTTGATCATTTCCAGACACTGGCATAACCCAGTGATCTCTTCTTCCAGGCAACAACATAACCTGTTGACCTTTCCAGACACCGGCATAACCTGGTGATCTTCTTGACAACAACATAACCTGTTGATAATTTCCAGACACTAGCATAACCCAGTGATCTCTTCTTCTAGGCAACAACATAACTTGTTGACCTTTCCAGACACCGACATAACCTGATGATCTTGCTGACAACAGCATAACCTGTTGATCATTCCAGACACTGGCATAACCCAGTGATCTCTTCTCCTAGGAAACAGCATAACCTGTTGACCTTTCTATACATCGGCATAACCCGGTGATCTCTTCTGACAACAGCATAACCTGTTGATCATTTCCAGACACTGGCATAACCCGGTGATCTCTTCTTCCAGGCAACAGCATAACCTGTTGACCTTTCCAGACACCGGCATAACCTGGTGATCTTTTCCTAAACAACAGTATAACCTGTCGATCATTTCCAGACACTGGCATAACCCGGTGATCTCTTCTTCCAGGCAACAGCATAACCTGTTGACCTTTCCAGACACCGGCATAACCTGGTGATCTTCCTGACAATAGCATAACCTGTTGATCATTTCCAGGCAAACCCAATGATCTCTTCTCCCAGGCAATAACATAACCCGTTGACCTTTCCAAGACACCAGCATAACCTATCTTTTCTTTTCCTGACAATGGCATAACCCGTTGATCACTTCTTTGACATTGGCATAACCCAGAGACCTGTTTTTCGGGCAACAATATAACCTGTCGACCTTTCCAGACACTAGCATAACCTAGTGATCTCTTTCTTAACAACGGCATAACCCATTGATCCTCCCCCCAGACACCGGCAGAACCCAATGATCTTCTCTCAACGACATCATAACCTATCGATTTTCTTCATAGGGTCTCCAACCCCTAGTTGATTTTACTATGGGCGTAGGGTATCCACTCCCTAGTCTACAATAATGCCGGGTACACTGTTCCCGTCTTTTTCATTATTTTCAATAGTATAGTTTTCCTTACAATAACTCACGAAATTTTTCTAGTAAAACTGGGGCAGAAAATTTCGTTCGTTCGCTCTTGATTATGCAGATAACAATTTTAGGACATTGGACTCGAGACAACCAAAAGAAGAAGTTTCGATCCAAAATAACATAACAAAAGAGAAATCCTAACTCAAAAGTATAGACACGGAGAAGATATGGACTATTCAGGACGAAATTGAAGTCATCCGTTCGGTATATCCTTCCTTGATCCGAAAAACGAAGAGACGAAACCAACACCTGCGGCTAGACAAGCATCAAGATCCAGGTCAGAGTCGGCAGAAGATCAAGACTCAAGACTAGGTCTTAGATAGGAATCTTGTAACTAGCAACTGATAGGTTTAGTTAGTCGTTCATTTTGTTTACTTTGGGTGTAATAAGGAGATCAGCAGTAGTAACAGTAGCAACAACAGTGAAACCACGGCTTCCCGGTAGTCCCAGCTACCAAAACTTCCAGAACTACACTGACCTCATTCCTTTATAGCTAAGGATATGTAGGCAACCTCTGAAGCAGGGTTCGGTCAAACTTTTCAAAAACGCTTCACAATGGAACATATGAATAAGTAAAAGTCGTTTATTGCCGCTCACTTTGTCTTTGTCCAGAAAATCTTCGTGTTTCCGAACAAAGAGGGGCAGTTGTGAGCACGTAATTTTTACCTATCGTATAATCCTATAAAATCTCAAAATAACTATTTAAATACAAATGAATAATAAAAGCGGTAAAAAGATTAAAAATGCACATAGGTACAAGAGCATTAATTAAACAATTTAGGCCAAGTTTAATCATTAAGCGACCGTGCTAGAACCACGAAATTCGGGAGTGCCTAACACCTTCTCCCGGGTTAACAGAATTCCTTACCCGTATTTCTGGTTCGCAGACAATTTAAACAGAGTCAAAAAATTTCCTCGGTTTTGGGATTTCTAATAAATAAATGGTGTCCCGGAACACCGTAAAAATCCGGGTGGCGACTTTGAATTAAATAAATCCCAAAAATCGAATAATGTCACTTAAAGTGGAAAAACTCCCTTATTACCCTCTTACCTGGGGGTAGTTGAAAAAAGGAGTTGTGACAAGTATTATTTTTTTTCTAATTCATCTATTATTTTAGGATCAAATTAATTCACTTGTCTATAAACCACATATAAATTCAAATGTACCATTTTATGGGTAAACAGTGTCGACCCCAACACCATCATATAAATTGGTACGGAGGGAGCTCTTTGTTTCAACAAAATGCCTAACACCATGTTCAAAATTTACTTACATATGTTCTCCAACTCGTCTTTCTTTTTTAATTTCCAAAATTTTCTTATCCATCACAATTATACAATGATTCAATTTTAGTAGATGCTAATAACTATACTTAGTTATGTTGGTTGAAAGTTACCTAATCCTTCTTATCCCCATCGATAGGTTGCTTGTCTGAAAGACTCAAAATACAATATAAAAAATTAAACTTCAATTAGTTACTACACTCTATGCTTCAATCCAGGAAAAAGAAATTCACAAATTTCTAGCAATTCTCTTTTGCTAATTGCAAATTTAAACTAAAAAGATAAATTTCTCTTCATGCAAACGAGGTGATTATCTCCCTCTATCACGCCTCATCATCATTGTCTATTCTTCAGCTATTTAGGAAGACACCAAGACTACAACAAATGTTTGAGAGAAGTTAGAGAGAGAAATATTCCTTTATTCCTCATTAGGCAACCTACATACTTCGAAACATCAACAATGGAAACATCAACCAACACTGACGATCACATGTCTGACCAAGAGGAAGATCTTCTCAACCGAAGCACCAACAACCATCGACAACCACCTCACAACAAAGAAAGTTTCCGAGATAAAATACTAATAGACAATTGCTTCATCCGAATAGATAGAATACAACAAGATTTTTCTCAATTCGACTTAGACGACGAACATGACAACCGAACACACCATCCTTACTTCATCCGAAAAAAAAGACTCTACGAACCTTGGCAACATGCAGTCATCATCAAACTACTAGGTAAGCGAATAGGCTTCATACTACTAAGGAGTAAACTGAAAACCCTTGGAACTTGAATGAGGATCTAAATTTGATTGTCTTGGAGAATATTACTACCTCATCAAATTCACTTCTCATGAAATTACACCAAAATTCTGAACCAAGGCCCTTGGTTCGTAGGTTCTCAATTTCTTTCCGTCAGGAAATGAGAACCTAAATTTAACCCCACTGAAGAATGCCTTTCTCAAGTATTTGTATTAGATTACCAGAATTGCCAACAGAATACTATGATTCCAACATCTTGCACAAAATAGGAAGTCAAATTGGTACCATACTAAAAATAGATAGTTGTACAAGAAACACCAGTAGAAGAAGATATGTAAGGTTATGTATATTAGTCCAGCTGGGAAGACCTGTGCCCAAGGATATACTCATTGGTAAGCATCTACACAAAATTCACTATGAGACCTCAACCGTTATGCCAAAGATATGGATGTTTAGGTCATACGCTATATCAATGCACAAAAATGGAACCAGGTATGTCTTCTGCCCCCACAAAAGAAAAAGAAAAAAATGAAAAAATTCAAGAAAAAAATGAAAAAAATGAAAAAGAACAAAAAAGAAAAAAAGGATGAAAAAGAAATAAGTGAAAATGAATACACCATGGAAATATTATATCGTCCTTGGACTACAGTAACTTTCCAAAAAAAGCACACAACAAATATGCACCTCCCCCAACTTCAAAGTTCACTACCCTCACAAAAACTCATAATTCGTTCTCCAATTTAGAAAAACCTCATGAAATTCCAACATGTCAACCATCCACGTCATATACCCCTATTGAAGATGGAGGTCACGAGCTAACCGACCTCCATTGATAAACTAGGTCGAGCTTCAGAGAAAGAGTTTTAGAGAGAAGAGAGATTGAGGAAAATGAATTGTATTTCATTTCTCTTTCTAACAGTATATTTGTACGTGTATAGATGAATATACTAACTACTCCAACTAACTAACCCAACCACACAACTAACTAACTCACTAGTGTAGTTAACTAACTCAACTACATATACACATAAATATTACACTAGCTATTCTCAATACCCCCCCCTCAAGTTGGAGGCGAGGAATTCACTGCCAACTTGATGAGAAGATCCGATTGTTAAACCCCAGTAAGAGCCTTTGTTAGGATGTCAGCCAATTGAGCAGATGTAGAAATGCGATGTAGGTCGATTAGCCCCTCTTGTATCTTGTCCCGGACAAAGTGACAATCCACTTCGATATGCTTCGTTCTCTCATGGAATACAGGATTTCTTGCAATATGAACAACTTCCTGACTGTCGCAAAATATAATTATGGGATTGGTACACATGACTGTCAGTTCTTCAAGCAATCTCTTTATCCATACCAATTCACCAACAACTTTTCTGACTGACCTATACTCGGATTCTGCAGAAGATAGTGAGACTGCGGTTTGTTTATTTGAGTTCCAGCTTATAGGGCTATCCCCAAGCAACACAATATAACCACTCATAGACTTCCTTGAATATGGACATGCAGCCCAATTCGAGTCCCACTATGCTTTCACAGTATAGTTAGGGTCATTTCCTTGGAATATCCCCAAGGTGGGATCCTTCTTCAAGTACCTGAGAACATGTACAACAACCTTTAAATGAGGTTCCCTTGGTGCTTGCATAAACTGGCTCAAGTGTTGGAAACTATAGGTTATGTCCAATCTTGTGTTTGTCAAGAAATTTAATTTTCCAACTAGCTTTCTGTAATATCCTGGATCAGACAACAGGTTGCCTTTATCATTTCTTAACTTGATGGCAGAATCAAGTGGGGAGTTAACATGGGAATATGGCAAGAAGTCATACTCTTTCAGTAAGTCCATGGTGAATTTTCTTTGGCAAGTCAATACTCCATCAGGTTTGTACAACAGTTCCAGTCCCAGGAAATAGTGCAGTTTACCCAGGTCTTTTATCCTAAACTGGTTATGTAAGAAAGTCTTCAATTATGTGATTTCCTCCAAATTAGTACCAGTGAGGATCTCATCATCTACGTATACATCCACAAATACTGTTGACTTCCCCTACTTCTTGTAGAACATTGAGTAATCACTGGCAGAATGTTTGAAGCCTCTAGACTGTAATGATTCTGTTAATTTATCGTACCATTGTCTGCTAGCATGTTTTAGACGATATAGTGGCTTCTTAAGTTTGCACACTAGATTCCCATTGGGTGTTATTAGGCCTTGTGGGACTTCCATATACACTTCTTCATGTAGATCCCCACGAAGAAATGCATCGTTCACATGTAGTTGATAAAGGTTCCATCCTCTCTTTACTACAATACTGATTAGTGTTCTGACTGTGGTTATTAACCACTGGTGAAAAAGTTTCTTTGTAGTAAATCCCTACTTCTTGTATGTATCCCTTCACCACAAGTCTTGCTTTGAATTTTTCCACACTTCTATCTTCCTTGTGTTTGATTTTATATACCCACTTGCAACCTATAACTTTCTTCCCTGCAGGCAACTCAACTAGATCCCAAGTATGATTAGCATGTAGGGCTTCAAATTCCTGTGTGATAGCCATTTGCCATGTAGGATTCATAGATGCCTCCTCATAAGAAGATGGCTCACAATCATGTGAAATATTTCTAATTAATTGTTGACTTTATAGATGCAAGACATTAAAAGAGACATGCTGGTTATTATTACAAAATGTTTTGAAAGATGTAGGAAAGGTTTGGTGTTTTGGTGGTATTGAAGGGTTGGTAGGGAATATACATAGTCCTTTAAGTATGCAGGATTGGTGTGAGTTTTGCTTGATCTTCTAGGATTTGAAGGATTTATGTGGAGACTATTGGGTTCCATAGTTTGGGAATCAGTGAACTGTGCCTGTGTGAGTGACTGAAAATCAAGGTTATTTTCTGGTGATGTGTTTGAATTTTTTACTTGATTAGGTGTTGTTAAACTAGATGGTGGAGGTGGTGAGCTAGTTGTAGAAACAGATGGAACAATATCCACTACAGGTTCATCAGTTGCAGAAATTGGTGGAGCCTAATCATACCTACTACAATTACTTGGCTCACCAGAAACAGGATGGGAGTGGGATTGGTTTGAATTTGTTAAATGCAATACAAAAGGAAAATTGGAATAATCATGTGAAATTGCAAAAGGAAAAATGTTCTCATGAAATACTACATCCCTGGATACATGTATCCTCCTTGTGGCTAAGTCAAGAACTTTGTAACCTTTTGTACCAAATGGATAACCAACAAATGCAAAGGGTGTGGCTCTTGGTTTAAATTTGTCTTTGTGAGTCTTTTGTGTGCAAGGATAGCATAGGCAGACAAAGCTTTTGTGTAGTGAATATTTGGGCATTTTGTTGTATAGAAGTTCAAAGGGACTTTTGTTGTTCAGTACACTGGATGGCAGCCTATTTATTATATAAGTGGCTGTCAAGATGCACTCCCCCCAGTACTTTATAGGTAGTTTGGATTGGTACAGAAGTGCTCTTGCTGTCTCAAGTAGGTATTTGTGCTTTCTTTCCACCACACCATTTTGTCGTGGTGTATATGTACAAGTTCTTTGGTGTACTATGCATTTTTCTTGAAAATATGCCATGGTTTCATTGTTAACAAATTCTAGACCATTGTCAGATCTATTGGTCTTGACTGAGGTATCAAATTGGTTTTCAATCATAGAAAGGAAACATTTGATTGCATGAAATGTGTTACTTTTGCAGCTCAACAAGTGAGTCCAAATTGATCTACTAAAGTCATCAACTATGGTAAGGAAGTATTTGTAGTTATCATGTGTTGTTGTGTGATAGGGGCCCCACAGGTCTATATGAAGCAAATCAAGGATTTTAGTGGATGAGGTGGTTCTTTCAGGGAAAGGGAGTCTAGTCTGTCTAGCCATGGGACATATTGAGCAGATAAAAGGCTGTTTGGAGAAAAATTGGCTGGTATGATAATTATCTTCCTCATTTTTACAAAAGGTACATGTCCTAGTCTATTGTGCTACAAGTAATCAACACTGTTTCCAGAAGATGCAGAGCACATGTAGAGGAAGTTTTAGGAGATGCGGAACATGCAGAAGAAGAATTCACAGTAGAAAGATCAGTTTTATTGCATGAATGGGTACTATTTACATTGTTCAATGGACAAGATGAATCATTTACAGTTGACAATGAGTAAAATGGATGAGTATGATCCCTTTTCCTACTAACACTGTTATCAGAAATAGAAACATGAGAATGCGGTAATCTAGAAGTTGAAGCAGTAGGTGAAGCTAAATTGGAACAATTGTGACACTTTGAACAAAGGAAGTATAGTCCACTTCTTGCCTTACCAATCTCCAGAGGCCTCTTCATCGAATGGGCCTGCATTAGACAAAGGTACTTGCTGAAGTTAACCATACAATCAAGGTGCAATGTTAAAGAGTGAATTGAAATGAGGTTATATTTGAAACTATGCACATATAGGACTTTAACTAAGGTCAGTTTAGGACTGAGTAAGGTATCACCAATTTCTGTCACTTTCACTTTGTAGCCATTAGGCAGTGTGACAAAGAAATGATAGGGTAAAGTTCTGATGTTGGTTAGGAAAGATTTTCTATATGTCATGTAGTTTGTAGAACCACTGTCTAATATCCATAAATCAGCAATTGAATTTGAACATTTACACATAGTTGTTTCAACTATCTCTTTATAAGTACATCAAGCTAGAATACATGCAAAGTTCACAGCTCTACTTGTGATCACATTTGAGTTGTCTCATGTGCAATTGGCCTTGAAATTCTCCAGTAGATTCAACAATTGATTGTATTGTTCCTTTGTCAGGTTCTGAAGGTTTTGATTTTGATCTCTATTATCAGCATCTTCATTATTGCAGACTTGCATATCTTCATACTGACCATGAACATTTGCAGCAGATCCTGCATTCCTACCCCTTGTGAACTTGAAGTCTTGTGGGAACCCATGTAGCCTATAACATTTTTCTTTAGTATGCCCCTACTTCTTGCAGTAGTCACAATACAACTTGGATCTATTAGGGGGAAAACCTGGCCTATATGGGTTCTGTCCTTGTGAAGTATAATTGGTTCTGAATTTGTTGTTTCCTGGGCCATTCACATTCAGAGAAGTAGATTCCATGACCAAACGACTATGTGGATTAATTTCTCTCTGTTTCTCTTCTTGAATGAGAATGGAAAATGCCTGTGCAATGCTAGGTAGGGGATTCATCATTAAAATACTTCCCCTAACGATAATGTAGACTTCATTAAGTACCATTAGGAACTGGATTAGCCTTCGATCTTGTTCTGCTTTGTACATATTTGCCTTGGCACCACATGTGCACTGACATCCACATTAGGCATGTGCATTTAAAGTGTTGAGTTCTTCCCACAGTTTTTTTATTTTTGTATGGTATCCAGTTATGTCTAAGGTTCCTTGATTTAGGTCATTGATTTTCTTTTGTAATTGATACAGTTTTGTCCCATTTGTTTGATCATACCTGTCTTCAAGCTCTTGCCAAAGCTCCTTTGCATCACTGACATACTGTAAACCATCAACTAAATCCTTTGAGAGCGACTTTAGAATCCACGCTGTTACCATATTGTCGCATCGTGCCCATTGATCGTAGGTCGCATCCCTAACATCAGGTTTCCCGCACTTTTCTGATGAATCCGACTTTGTTCTTCACGGATAGGGCTCTAAGGACACCTCTCCTCCAGGATCTATAGCCAGTTCCGTCAAACACGACTTGTACCAAAACAGTCCCAACACTCTCCGATGGGTGCATGTAAAGAGAATTGGTCGAATCCAAAATTGTGGCGGTTTCTCGAGTTTCTCTATCTCCGGCCATGAATTTAAGTAGAGAATAATAGGAATTTGAGTTAATAGAGGATCGAGAGTTTGTGAATCAACAATTTTCGGAAAAAAAATAAAAGGAAGAATTTTGTGAAATGAGAATCTCCGATCTGTAATTTTGAATCAGATGAAATTAACGAAGAAGGAGAAATTGAATGTGAATTGAACACGGAATCGATGTTTACGAGCTTAGTTCTGATACCATGTTGAAGATAGAGGTCACGAGCTAACCGACCTCCATTGATAAACTGGGTCGAGCTTCAGAGAAAGAGTTTTAGAGAGAAGAGAGATTGGGGAAAGAGAATTGTATTTCATTTCTCTCTCTAACAGTATATTTGTACGTGTACAAATGAATATACTAACTACTCCAACTAACCAACTCAACCACACAACTAACTAACTCACTAGTGTAGTTAACTAACTCAACTACATATACACATAAATATTACACTAGCTATTCTCAATAACCCCCATTGCCACACAAACAAACGATAAACCTCATACAAAAGCAGCCAAACAAACTACCACTTCCCATATTATGGGAATCACCCCTTCAACTGAAGCTACTCACGTGGATAGTCCAAATACCCCTTCCAAAGCCAAAACAATTCAAAATCAAATAACAAACCACAGTACACCTTTTTCTCATCCATCTACTAGTACAATAATACCAAATATTAGTACAACTATCACTACACCTATTAACCCTACCCAAACCACTACACCTCAAACCCCCTATACAAAACCTAAACAACCTACCCTAAATAATTCAACAAAACAAAACAAGTTACAAAACCATCCCATTAAAACCCAACTTCCAGTTCCCTCCACAAACCAGATTCATCCAAATATATCTACCATCAAACCAAACTATCAACTTTCAACAACATTGGGAGATTACCCTTTACACTCACTTGACACTCCTCTCACAGGTAAGGTACAAGCACTAATTAGTGCTTTGACAGAAAAATCTTCCAAAATAACAACTCCAAATCTCACACCCTCTTCTAACAAACAACAGTAGGCTTATTACACATTACACAACACTACCCCTCCTTCAATGCTCTTCCTACTACCAAATCTGATGGTAAGTCACGTAAAAGATGGAGCAAGAACAACACCAAGACCCCATCTTCCACAAACCAAAACCAACACTTAAAACTCTATAAAAATAATGCAATCTCCATGCATTTTTCCACCACAACACTGTCCAGTCGAAAATATCTCCCACACACAGCTTCATCAACCACACCCCAAAAATCCCACGCTCCAAACACTCGACCTCCACCCTTCCTCCTCGCATGAGGAACCAAAACCGCCGGAACCCACCACAAAACACACCGGCAACCACACTATCCCTCACACCTCCATGCACACTCCCCCTTGCTCCACCACCACCATGCATGTTCCAACTTGCACCACAAACACTAGGCAACAACACTACCACTCTTTCTCACAACCCACTGCCTCACTACAACTTCCAACCAATCCAAAGCCACGATCTGTTCTCTCTCCAATCACCAATGACGAACTAGAACGGGAACCTGGTCAACCTTCAACAAAATCTGCCGTCCATTATGCCACCACTCCCAATGACAAACCAAGAAATGTTTCAAGCCTACGAAACACTGCTTTACCACCAAACAGTGCAGCAGGAAGACATCCTATCCCTGGGAAACTTATTGATGGAATCAACTTCCGTCGCCGAGCTCCAACTTGCAATCATACCCACTAAGCAACTTTGTCAACTTGTCTCTCAATCAAGTCATGCAAGCTCTTCACACACCAGTGACACAAGAACAGCTAGACAAATTCTCGATGGAACAGATAGTGCCGGACATGGAAACAACAACTCAATCGTTCCATTCAATAACTGCAAATTCCCCTCCCCTCCAGAACATGTGATGGACCCAATCTTTCTGACAGAGGAATGCTTAACCCTAACCTTCCTAGAAAATGCAGAAGAAAGAATTCTGATACAAACACCTCCAAATATGCGGAAGGTGTCACTCAACATAAGGTCCAGTGCATGGTCGCCAATCTAGCAGTATGTGCTGAACCTCTGTGCGGGAGTGGGGGGCAGGAGTGTGGGGTACACAAAGAAACGGAAATTTGAAAATAAAAGAAAAATTTCTTGTGCGGGAGTGGGGACAGGGGGTGGGGATAGGGGGGTTGGGGGCAAGGGATGGGGGCGAGGGGTGGGGGTAGGGAGGGGTGTAGGAAAAAAAAAAAAATTTTAATAGTTTGTTTGACTTAGGATAATTTTGGTATTATAAAAACTTATAAGGGACAAAAGAGTAATTTTATTGGTCAAACTAAAATGGCTTTTAAACCAAAATAAAAAAGTTGGAATCAGCCAACTTCTTGCTTTTGGCTTTTTTTAAGCATTTTTTTAGCTTTTTTTAATTAGCTTTTTCTTTTGCCAAACACTCCATTTAATAAAAAAGTACTTAAAAGCTGGTTTGACCAGCTTGTAAGCCCATCCAAACATCCTCTAAATCTTCCTTGGTTAGTATGTGGAGATTTTAATGAAGTCACTAATGCATCAGAAAAGTTAGGAGGCAACCTTATAAAAAATAAGAGAGTTTCTCTTTTATTGATTGCCTTAATATAATGAACATGGTAGACCTAGGGTTTATTGGACCTCATTTCAATTGGACTAACAAACCTAAATGTCAAAATAATAACTCCCTTATTTTAGAAAGACTTGATAGATTTTTGAGCAACCCTGCTTGGCTAGACTTGTACCCAGACTCCAAAGTAACTCGCCTCCCCCGTGCATACTCTGACCATTGCCCCCTGTTGCTCAATCTTACACGCTAGTATAGTAAACCCCATCAACTTTCAAATTCGAGACAATGTGGTTAAGATACCCTCATTTTAAAAATTTAGTATCCTCTTGTTGGCACTCTAATCAAGACTACATAAACGCTGAGATAAACTTTAAAAAAAATGCTCAACAAAGGAACTCTACATGCTTTGGGAATATTTTCACCCAAAAAAGAAACATAATTGCCAGAATCGATGGTCTTCAAAAAATGAATCCATCTCAAAAAACAAATTTTCATCATAACTTGGAAATAAAGCCCGTTTCCGAATACAACAATGGAAGAGGATTTCTGAAAACTAAAATCTAAAATTCAATGGCTAAATAAAGGGGATGCCAACACAAAAAATTTTCACCCAACCATAATCCATAGACGGTGAAAAAATAGGATCCTCGAACTCCTTGACGATGTGGGAAATTGGAACCTAGACCTAGAAGCTATTACTAAAACAACCATTATCACTTCAAGCAAGTATACACTACTGAGCTTTCTGTTAGTATTCAAGAATCTATTCCAATAGACATAAACTCCATAAGTCTCCAAGAACAACTCCTACTAACCAAACCCTTCTCACAATGTGAAATTAAGCGAGCCATCAAATCATTCAAACCACTGAAGGCTTCAGAACCGGATGGTCTTCATCCAATTTTCTTCTAGCAGTTTTAGGATGACACCAACTGTGCAGTCATAAAAACTTGTATGGATGCTTTTTAATTCTCTCATATTGCACCATAGATAAATAATACTTTCATTACACTCATACCTAAAGTAAAAAATCCTGAGATGATCACTCATTACCGACCCATAAGCCTTTGCAACACAATTTACAAGACTATAACAAAAATCATCGTCAACCGTATCAGACCCTTACTACACAAAATTATCAGCCCAAACCAATGTAGCTTTATTCCTGGACACAGGGCTACTGACAACTGCATAATCGTCCAAGAAGCAATCCACTCCTTCAATAAATATAAGGGTAAATACGATCATATGATATTGAAAATCGACCTAGAAAAAGTTTTTTGACCGCCTCGAATGATCTTTCATACGCTTTTCATTATTTAGTTTAAATTTCCTTCCGAAACTAATTTCCCTCATTATGTCTTGCGTCACCACTTCATCTATATCCATACTAGTAAACGGGAAACCTTCAACAACCTTCAACCCAACCCGTGGTATTAGACAAGGAGAGCCTCTATCCCCATATCTATCTATCATCTGCATGGAATCCCTCACCCGTCTTATAAATCAAGACATCAACCAAAAACTTTGGAACCCAATAAAAATTGGCAGAGTCTCAACAACCATATCCCACCTCCTCTTTGCAGATGACCTAGTACTCTTTGCTAGAGCTGATAACAAAAATACTTCATCCATCGTTAATATCTTTAATAAGCTGACCCAGTCTCTGGACAAAAGATAAACTTTGAAAAATCTAAGGTCTACTTCTCAAAAAATGTACCTCAAAACACCAAACACATTATTGCAAACTCACTCAATATTACCCCATCATCAGAATTCGGAAACTATCTAGGATTACCCATCATGAACCTCCAACCAATAACTGACTATCAATACATCATAGATTGTATGAATAACCGACTTCAAAGTTGGAAGGAAAAAATGCTCTCACTAGCATGGTGTGCTTCTCTAATCACAACTACCCTAGCCACAATCTCTAATTATGCTATGCAAGTAAACATGTTGGCAAAAAATTGTACAAAAAAGATGGGATCGTATTCAACGCAACTTTCTCTGAGGATCCATGGAAGAGAAAAAAAGAATTCATCTAACAAACTGGGAAAATGCCACAATGCCTAAAAGCTGGGGTGGATTGGGTATTACAAATACGAATGAAAAAACTCAACCCTTCTTTCCAGCTTCACTTGGCAATTCATTAATAATCCAGGCCAGCCATGGGTTAGAATCCTGCAGGAAAAGTACAAAGCACACCAACCACTAAATGATTTTACTAAAAAACACACTGACTCCTACATTTGGAAAAGCATCTCCAAAGATTACCCCCTCTTCAGACAATGAATAGCCTGGAATATAGGAAACAGATGCAAAATAAGGCTTTGGGAAGATAACTGGATTGGGTCCAACGACTCTCTTAGGTCACTATCCAAGGACCCCTTGCCAAAGCAGATACTACAAAAACAGTCCAGCACATCCTACTCCCCAACAATCAATGGAATCTTTCCAGCCTATCAATAAAAATACCCACCAACATTTTTCAACTTATAAATAATACTTATATCAAGCAATATGACCCTAAAAAGGGCACGTTTTTATGGAAAAATACCAACTCGGGCTCCTTCTCTGCAAAAACAATTCACAATCTCTTCTTACAAGCTTCAAAGACAATTTCTCAGCCCCAACCCAACCAAAGCCAATGGATATGGAAAATACATGCTTTGAATAAGAGTAAATACTTTATGTGGCTCCTTGTAAATAATAAATTACCAACCGCAGACAACTTATTCCATCACAATATCATCACTTACAACAATTGCGCTTCCTGCCCAAGCACTATAGAAACAACAAGACATATTTTCATAGATTGCTTAAAAGCAAAATCAATGTGAGATTATTTCAACATTCCCATTTCCCCAATCCCATTGATCTCTGCACTGATCTCACTTTGTACACCGACTAAAGCCTACCTCCTCTCGGATAATAAAAGACTACCAAAACACATTCTAACCCCCATTATTCTTTGGACTATATGGAAAAATATAAATCAAACACTATTCCGGAACATTTCTAACCCAATTACCCCTACTGACATCATCTACCAAACACTCGAATATGCTCACTTAGTGCAAAATCAAAACAAACAACCATGCTACTCACACAAAAATATCAAATGGAAACCTCCTCCACAAGGTTTTTATAAGCTTATCATTGATGGTGCTTACGATGAAAGCACAAACACAGGAGGAGGGGGGATGGAATTATCCGAAACCACAACGGGGAGTGGTTTATTGGATATGCTACTCATAATTACACCCACTCTTCCATACATATGAAAATTCTAGCTTTTTATGATGGTCTAAAGCTGGCACACAATCATACATTACTTTCACTCATTGTGGAAACTGACTCACATATATTAATACAAATTCTATCTTAAGATAATCTAGCATTTTCACACATATTAATGGATTGCAGGAACCTACTGGAGAAAAGCTGGGAAGCCCTCAGGTTGGCCATATCTTTAGAGAAGCCAATGATGTTGCTGACAAACTGGCCTGCTATGGGCAAGGCAGAGTTTCAGAATTTCAAAGACATGTCATGATCTTTATATCCCCTCCCCTTTTTATTTTAAATATACTAAATGAAGAATCTACGGAACTGGGACTACTCGTTCAGTTACCATCATATAATAATCTTCTGTGTTTTTAATAAATGTCCTTCATTTAGCAACAAAAAAAAAAAAATAACAAAAGTTTGAAATGGTTGTAGTAAAAGGATGATTCTGATTTGTACCAAGTAAGCTCAAAAGGATTTCAATCAGGGTTCTAATTATGGATTATTTTAGTTTGGAAAGAAAGTTGGGGAAGATTGTTTGGATGGGTAAAAGAATCGATTGGTCAGTTTTAGTTGATCACTCTATTAGTTTCTCATATCTCGGTTACATTAGGGCTAAAAATGCTCTCTTTTCATATTCAAAAACTATTAAATGCTCCAAGTTAAAGAATAAGGATGACCTTGATCCAAAACCCAAACTTAAGGACTACTTTTTGAAAATGGCATTGCATGGATCTTTGCTTTTCACATAAATCTTTGTATATTATTTATGTAATATTTGGTCACTATTATTGTCACCCATATAAATATATTGTCCCAACTATTTACATTATACTGGGATAATATTCAGCTGGACATAGATTATACATCTTAACAAAATAAAACAGAGGTGCTCTCACAAGTCTTCTCCTGCAACTAAGAGCAGAAGCGAATACCAACACCTATATAACTCAGTCCACCATAGAATTACAACAAGGTGATTTACTTTCTTGATGGCATAAAGAGCAGCACCATAGCCACCAACACTAACTTGAATAATAACCAAAGTATAATCAAAAGCCTTGAAGAAGCTCCAACATGCATAAAAAAAAAAAAGTAAAAAGCTGCACAAAGTACTCATCCCATTTTACCTGTCAAAGATAGCATAAACACTATGAAAATATTTGGTGAAGTTTACTATTTTTCTGTCTCTAACATCATATGCAAAAGGAAAAATTTATATGCTTTTGACATTTATACCTCTTAGTTTTCTAACAAAATTCTAGATAGCACTATTATAAGTTAGAACTTATTTGAGAATATTTTTATAATAAGGAGGTTGTTTACTATCCTTAGCGCTGCTAAGAAACTCTAGTAATTTTTAAAAAAGTACATGTCAAACAGTATAACAAAAGTGCAGTTTTTGAGAAGTACGTGATACCTATATTTTATCAACAGAAACAGTTAGATTTTCGTCGTGCCATAAATTGTATTTTACATAGAAAATTTTGAAGATATGGGGTTAAGCAAGAATCGACTTAACAAAGAGAATTTTCAACAAGCACCAAGTTCTTTAATCACATCAACATCATAAGCAAATGCACTTCATGGAGAAGAGAAGCACATGAAGAACTTGGAAGCAATCAGGGTTTAAATGACTCCATTAAATATATAATAAAAATGCACTTGCACCTTGAAGTCTGAAATCTATATCAAGTATTCTAACAATGTATACCATAAAATAGTATGAACTAAGTAAACCTATAATGAAATTCCTTAAGGTCATGAAATAATACTTTTTTGTAGCCTAAACTCATATTATTAGCATTAAACTACTTTCTAATAGGTTTTCCAGAAAGAATTGTCAGTTTTGAATAGTTTTTGTAGATATGCAGTATTACTAAGTACACAGTGACAAATTTAAGGGAGTTGCACGACTTGGATTTTTAGGCTGTAGCTGATGATGCCGGAGTTTTTTTTGAAAGGTGTTGAAGCATTTTTCTAACTTCAACTATATCATTAAGATAGTATTAGGCCATACTTGGTTTCTGATCAACATTGGATGCAAACATTTGTACTTTATCAAGCAAAAAGAGGGTATGTATAGAAAAAAAATGGTGGTTATCCTCTTCTCTTCATTGACGCCATTAGACTCTGAACAACTATGCCTCGGCTTAATCCTTCAATAAATGAATAAGGTTAGTATCCATTTTAGTTCATCGAGTTTGAAATATTATTCAACCATCATATTTTTTCTCATACATATGGTTTCACCTCAACCATGTGTTGGCAAGCTCATTATCTAGTACACTCTCCAAATGATCAAGAAGCTCTTTTGCTTGCCATACACCAAAGTCAGGATCGGGTTCTCGATAATGCTTTGCCAGAGCACTTTCCTTTTGATCTATTGACTAACCATATCTTTCTTCTGTATACTGCTCCATACTAGGTAATGTTTCTCTTTTCAGTCTATGTCTGCAGCTGTTGGGCGTGATTCTGTCACGACCCAAATATCACAGGTACTGATGGCACCTAACTTGACCCGCTAGGAAAGCCAATTAACAAAAGATCCAAACCAAATGAACTTATAGGGAATTAAAATAGGATCTTTTTTTAACTATTACAAATTTACCCAAGAACTGGTAGTACGAATCATGAGTTTCTAGGATTTAGGATTTACAAAGTAAATATAAATAATCACACGATCTGTTTGAAAAGTACATGAACAGATTAATAATGCCTAAAACTACCAAGGACTAGTGGCAACTTCTATCCAGAATACACGAACATCTTCAGGGTCAGCCTCCGACTTCTTCAGCAGCTCCGCTCCAATAGTCTGCACAGAGTGTGCAGAAGTGCAGTATCAGTACAATCGATCCCATGTACTGTTAAGTATTTTGACTAACCCCGTCGAAGTAGTGACGGTGATTTTAGTTAAAAGATACTCTTCAATAAACACTATAATGTAAACTAGCAATAGAACTATGCGACAGAATAATAAAATAGAGTACACAATGCAACTGTACGAAGCAATAAAATAGCACAAAAAAGAATCACATTTCAACATTTTCCAACATCTTAACCGGCCCTTTCCTTAGAACGAAAGACCATGAACCACAACAATTGCCTCAAAACTTTCATAGTGTGAAAGAAGTACTCAAGGCATCAAATCTAATGGCACGACAACACCCTTCGTGTATTTATCTTATCCTCACCATATATGCGTAAAAAAGTACCAACCAAATAATAGAAATATCGATAATAGAAATGAAAAGGAAGGGAATATGCAAGCAGTAATAATAAACGGGTATGTACAGACGAACATCAGTAACAGACTAAGCAGAGAGCATATAATTAATGACCACAGTTAGGGAAAAAGTTATAATTTCATCTAACTAGTATGATGGAGGCGTGAAGATAAACATAACAAATAAGAGAGGGGGAGATGGGTGCATGTTCTTGATAATGCAACAATAAAGCGTGTATGGCCAACTTGGGAGAATACTCGTGCCTAAGTGCAACAAAACATATATGACATGGATGCAACCATAACAACAGAAAGTAAGTATGATGTTTACAAGTTAAACAAATAGAAGGCACATGCAACACAACAACGATTTAGATTGAGAATGAGGATGGAACAGTGAGGACAAGTCATATAAGAACCACAAATAAGACGGTAATAATTCAAGGTAAGACATGAAGATATATACAAGAAAATATTATCATAACATTATGCATGTCTCTGGTCCTCACTTGCACGAAAACACCCTTTGTGCCATGACCTCACAATGATACAAGAGTATAAAAGTATAAACGCAATGGACCATCATCACCCTTCGTGTTTTAACTCACAAATGACATGGCACGACATCACCCTTTGTGCTTTTACTCTCAATAACATGGCACGGCATCACTCTTCGTTCTTTTACTCTCAATAATATGATACAACATCACCCTTCGTGCTTTTACTATCAATAATATGGCACGACATCACCCTTAGTGCTTTACACTCTTCCTCACATGATAATGAATATAAAATGGCTCGACATCACCCTTCGTGCTTTACACTCTTCCTCACATGATAATGAATATAAAATGGCACGGCACCACCCTTCGTGCTTTACAATCTTCCTCACATGATAATGAATATAAAATGATATGGCATCACCCTTCTTGCTTTACACTCTTCCTCACCAAACATATGAATATCAATAAAATGGCAAGGCATGAAGTATATATAACATCGAGGAGAGTGATCAACGAATATTCCAAACAAGTTATCAATTAATGCTTTACAAGCCAACAATGATTCAATGAAACCCTCAAAGGCCATATAATTCAAGTACTTCCACAAATCCCACAATTTATCAACAACACATCTAGCATCTAAAAAATATTGGTCCTAGCAATGTATTAACGATTATACATAGAGATAGCCGAATTAGACACATCAATGTATCCAAAGAATTTTCATCATATTGATTAAGCTATATTATTCTAAGTCTCGACTCTAACATTTTACACTAAGTTCTTAATATCTAGAAGTCAAGTGAGGCACGAAGCAAGAAGGTTATGAAATTCTACAAGACACAATTATAACATAATCTACCCCCGAGCATGATTAACCTTGCACATATATGTACGCTCATCACCTCACATATGTATCACCCCCGCATGTAGCAAACAATGACAAATAGGAGGAAAAATTTCCTCAACAAAGTTAAGCAAAACACTTACATCGAACAAGTCAATTATAATACCGAGCAAGCCAAGCGATGGTCCAAAAATGCCATCTCGCGCATTCCGACCTCCAAACGGCTCGAAACCCAAAAATAACTCAAAAACATCAAAAAATGCTAAAGGAACCAATCCCAATTGAAAAAGGCCGAAATCTTTAATCAAAGCCCCAAAATCAGCCCAAAAGCCTAAGCCGGGCCCGCACCTCGGAACCCGACAAAACATACAAAATCCGACAACCCATTCAATTATTAGTTAAACCATACTAATTTCACTCAAATATGACTCCAAATCGATGTTCAAAACTTAAAAATTCACTTTATGAAACTTTAGGCAAAAAATCCAAATTTCACTTTGAAATCATCAATCAGATCCCAAAAACGAAAATGGATTCATGAAATATAACCAAAACCGAGTAGAGAACACTTACCCCAATCTATATGGTGAAAATCTCCTTCAAAATCGCCCAAATCCGAGCTTCCCAACTCAAAATATGACTAAGTGAACAAACTCTTGTTTTATATATTTTTTTTGCCAGCTATTTTGCCTTGTTTCTCGTGCCAAATGATCCCAAAACTCACTTTTTATGCCTCTAATGGATTTCTTGTAATATTTTAGTCAAGTTAGGCTCTTAAATCACTCAATTTGACCTTATATTGAAGGATATATGTTAGTTTCAATAATTGAAAATAGTGCAGATTTTTAAATACGAAGTCAGTAGCAATTTCGTAATTAATCTGAAAAACCTAGCAACCCAATTCTTAGTAAAATGACCATAAATTCCTCATACAATGTCCAAATTCGACGATTCTTTTTGATACGGGTTCGTAATTACGATACGGATCTAATTATTCATTTAAAACAGAAATTGGAGCTCATTTGTTCAATATGATATCATTTATGCTTGAAAAACGATGTCGAAACATACGAAAAGCGAGCGCAACACAACCCAAACATATTCGAAACTTACCCGAGCCCCTAGGGACAACGTCCAAAGATACCAACAAGTCCCATAACATAAAATGGACTTACTCGAGCCCTCAAAATACCGAGCGATGTGCAGATACTCAAAACGTCCTGTCGGGTCGTCACATCCTCCACCACTTAAACACACGTTCGTGCTCGAACGTGCCAAGAGTCTTCTCAAAGCTGTTAAACCATGATGTAACCTCAGTAAGCACAACCCTGGGGGTAATCCGACGTCACCTTGATCCACATAATCCCACTAACACAACACCATTAGAGATCCCTGTTTAATCTTGGTCCTTAAAACTTAGAACACCATTTTATCATCCAGAATTTATTACAAGATCCCGGTGCCGCTAACAAAACTTATATCGAATAGGACCTTGTTCAAAACCTCTATACCCTACCGATTATGAAATAAACACGCATAACCGCTTAACCACTCATCTGATCAATAAGCCAAGAAACTCACTTGCACGACCAGGGCCATTGTCCAAACCCCCAACAAACTATAGTGTTATTCCTCCAAAAAAATTGCAATACAATAACGCAAGTCTAGAAACCTCATCTCAGCCAACACAAGCAACCACACCGACCAGTATCAACAATAATCATATGGAGCCACACACGACTTGGTTCAGTACACTAACAAGTAATAATTGAGACATGACAGATAACAGTAAGAAAACCAAATAAGAAAATTAAGCGGGCAGGAAAATTTTAGCACTTTACTATGAACTATTCTCAACAAGGTGAAAGAAAAATACACAAAATAGAAATAAGGAGCCACATTTCATCACTGTACCATTGCGGCGTGCAACCCGATCCCATTATATCAATCCACATAGGGTACCCATCGAGCCATAATATTCGGGCTCACTGATCACATTTGCTTCAACATTGAGCACAACAGAGTGCACAAAATATAACTGTAGGGAAAACTATTAGAAACAAACAATACTGAGAAAGACAAGCACAACTATGGTGCAACAAGCTAAGCAGCATCACAAAGGCCACCTCGCCCTAGTGCCATAAGGCCTAAACCGAGTCACAATATGCGTGCGAAGAATCATGTAGCCCTCGCAACCCATCATAGCATAAGAGAGAAAACATAAACCAAAGCGCGAATAACATCCATTCAGCCCGATGATATACATGTGGCAACGACTGCGCAAGAGCAAGCAAATTCAGTTTGATACAGAGTACACACCCATATTGGGCTCAAAATAATCCCCAAACCAAACTCTGATCATCCCCAAACATGTAATAACCTTCCAAAAGTCTATAGCGACCTTTCCATAACACCTACCATTAATCACCCAATTTTCTACACTCCTTCACAACTCGCGATCAAGGAATAGTCTGACAACAAGAACATTCAATCTTTGAGCCTCACGAATACCAGAAATTTTCCTACCCAGTCTCAATACCGCTTCCCAAATAGCTGACACTAACTCATACTACATCATCCCTCGGAAATGCACCCATAAATCAAAGCACAATGTATCTGCCAATAGGCGCTCCAGTGAAAACACATAGTTCCGGCAAAACCTCAAACACCGAAAATCGTCCGTACCATCAAGAACTCATATCCTCCCCTTCAAAACTAATTTCAACCTTGTACATGCAACCTTTCAACCCCACGCGGCGCATTGCTTCTAACATGCTAATTTGCAACATTACGAAAGTCTCACAGTCAACTCTGAACCATAAGCATTATAGCTCCTATACCTATAGAAAGCATCAACTCTGACCGTGATCATAACCATGATAAGTTATTCGGATCTCAGTAACACATTATCAGGTAATCAGAACCAATCTCCTCTATCTCAATTGATTCACGTAGACTGCCAACCCAAAAGTAGCTCAATCCGATATGACAGCCCTGAGGGAACTTCTTGGGATTTCGAAACCATTTCTTGCATCACTCCAACATTGACATGTAGACTCTTCTTGACAAGGAAAACACCGCGGATCCAATTAACATTCACTTCCATTTTCAAGTCCACCTGTAGACAAATCCAAAAGCCCTTAAAGGCTACGTAAAACCTAGAGCTTGCCAGAACCTTCTCGATAACCACTCATCTTACTCTGGTCTTCAATACAGAGCCAATACGCATCAAGCAACCCGTGATACACCAGCATATTCTCATTCAAATAAATAACCAAGAAATCTCCCGGTCCGAAAATTGATACGGCCCATGACCCTACAATCTGATTGTCAGTAGCAGTCTCCACCACTTAGCTCGAAGCCATAAAACACCCTATCAGCAACCCAAAGTACCATAAGCAAATTGAACACCTCATCACCCGATAATCTTCCCAAATCTACGCTTACTAACCAGACATATGAACCCACCTCATACCCCAAATGCACGACTAGAAGGTTTAACATTGCATCGCTTCTGAGGCTAGAAAACACATCGTGATGATAATCAAGCATTCATATCCCATCATAATCTATCTGCAGCATCACCGATCATCGGCACATAGCGAATACTGAGCGCACAACATCACATATGAGAGATCAAGAAGAGTCAAAGTCATAGGTTTCAAGGTGATACAAGGTTGCACGATAAGGAAAGAAGAAAGGAGAATTTTCCTAAATGCCATGTACAAAGACAGGTATGCATGTCATCTTACCGATCCGCAGAACTCTACTAGACACTTGCTCATGACTCGTAGAACCTACGAACCTAGTGCTCTGATACCACCTTGTCACGACCCAAAAATCACAGGTCATGATGGTACCTAACTTGACTTGCTAGGAAAGCAAATTAACAAAAGATCCAAACCAAATGAACTTATAGGAAATTAAAATAGGATCTTTTTTTAACTATTACAAATTTACCCAAGAACTGGTAGTACGAATCATGAGTTTCTAGGATGTAGGATTTACAAAGCAAATATAAATAATCACACGATCTGTTTGAAAACTACATGAACAGATTAATAATGTCTAAAACTACTAAGTACTAGTGCCAACTTCTATCCAGAATACACGAACATATTCAGGGTCAGCCCCCGACTTCTTCAGCAGCTCCGCTCCAATAGTCTGCACAAAGTGTGTAGAAGTGCAGTATCAGTACAACCGACCCCATGTCAAAGTAGTGACGATGCTTTTAGTTAAAAGATGATCTTTAATAAACACTACAATGTAAACTAGAAATAGAACTATGCGACAGAATAATAGAATAGAGTACACAGTGCAACTGTACGAAATAATAAAATAGTACCAAAAAGAATTACAATTCAACAGTTTCCAACATCTTAACCGGCCCTTTCCTTAGAACGAAAGCCCATGAACCACAACAATTGCCTCAAAACTTTTATAGTGTGAAAGAAGTACTCAATACATCAAACCTAACGGCATGACAACACCCTTCGTGCATTTATCTTATCCTCACCATATATGCATAAAACAATACCAACCACATGATAGAAATACCGATAATAGAAATGACAAAGAAAGAAATATGCAAGAAGTAATAATAAACGAGAATGTACATATGAACATCAGTAACAGACTAAGCAGATAGCATAGAGCTAATGACAACAATTTGGGAAAAGGTTATAATTTCATCTAACTAGAATGATGGAGGCGCGAAGATGGACATAACAAATAAGAGGAGGGGAAATGGGTGCATGTTCTTGATAATGCAACAATAAAGCATGGATGGCCAACTTGGGAGAAGACTCGTGCCTAAGTGCAGCAACACAGATATGACATGGATGCAACCATAACAACAGAAAGTAAGTATTATGTTTACAAGTTAAGCAAATAGAAGGTATAGGCAACACAACAACGATTAAGATTGAGAATGAGGACGAAACAGTGACGACAAGTCATATAAGAACCAAAAATACGACGGTAATATTTCAAGGTAAGACATGAAGATATGTACAAGAAAAGATTATCATAACATGATGCATGCCTCTCGTCCTCACTTGCACGGAAACACCCTTCGTTCTATGACCTCACAATGATACAAAAGTATAAATGCAATGGCACGACATAACCTTTCGTGCTTTTACTATCAATAATATGGCACGACATCACCCTTCGTGCTTTACACTCTTCCTCACATGATAATAAATATAAAATGGCACGGCATCACCCTTCGTGTTTTACACTCTTCCTCACTTGATAATGAATATAAAATGGCACGGCATCACCCTTCGTGCTTTACACTCTTCCTCACATGATAATAAATATAAAATGGCACGGCATCACCCTTCGTGTTTTACACTCTTCCTCACTTGATAATGAATATAAAATGGCACGGCATCACCCTTCGTGCTTTACACTCTTCCTGACATGATAATGAATATAAAATGGTATGGCATCACTCTTTGTGCTTTACACTCTTCCTTACCAAGCATATGAATATCAATAAAATGGCATGGCAGGAAGTATATATAACATCGAGGAGAGTGATCAACGAATATTCCAAATAAATTCTCAATTACTGTTTTACAAGCCAACAATGATTCAATGAAACCCTCAAAAGGCTATATAATTCAAGTATTTCCACAAATCCTACAATTTATCAACAACACAAGTATGGAATCTAGCATCTAGAAAATATCGGTCATAGCAACGTATTAACGATTATACATAGAGATGACCGAATTAGAGACATAAATGAATCCTAAGAATTTTCATCACATTGATTAAGCTATATTAGGCTAAGTCTCGACTCTAACATTTTACACTAAGTTCTTAATATCTAGAAGTCAAGCGAGGCATGAAGCAAGAAGGTTATGAAATCCTACAGGACACAATTATAATATAATCTACCCCCGAGCATGATTAACCCTGGCACATACATATACACTCGTCACCTCACCCCCCACCCCCCACCCCCGCATGCAGCAAACAATGACAAATAAGAGGAAAAATTTTCTCAAAAAAGTTAGGCAAAATAGTTACATCGAACAAGTCAATTACAATACCGAGCAAGCCAAGCGATTGTCCAAAAATGCCATCTCGCACGTTCCGACCTCCAAACGGCTCGAAACTAAACAAAAATAACTCAAAAACATCAAACAATGCTAAAGGAACCAATCCCAATTGAAAAAGGTCGAATATTTAATCAAAGGCCCAAAATCATCCAAAAAGCCTAACCCGGGCCCGCACCTCGGAACCCGACAAAACATACAAAATCCAATAACCCATTCACTTATTAGTTCACCCATACTAATTTCACTCAAATCCGACTCCAAATCGATGTTCAAAACTTAAAAATTCACTTTATGAAATTTTAGGCAAAAAAATTCAAAGTTCACTTTGAAATCATCAATCAGATCCCAAAAATGAAAATGAATTCATGAAATATAATCAAAACTGAGTAGAGAACACTTACCCCAACCCATATGGTGAAAATCGCCCAAACCCGAGTGAACAAACTCTTGTTTTATATATTTTTTTCTGCCAACTATTTTGCCTCGTTTCTTGTGCCAAATAATCCCAAAATTCACTTTTTATGCCTCTAATTGATTCCTTGTGAAATTCTAGTTAAGTTAGGCTATTGAATTATTCAATTTGATCTTATATTTAAGGATATGTTAGTTTTAATAATTAGAAATATTGCAGATTTTTAAATACGAAGTCAGTGGCAATTTCGTAATTAATCTGAAAAATCTTGCAACCCAATTCTTAGTAAAATGACCATAAAATCTCCATACGATGTCCAAATTCGATGATTCTTTTTGCTACGGGTCTGTAATTACGATACGGATCTAATGCTTCATTTAAAAAAAAATAAGAGCTCATTTGTTCAATATGATAACATTTATGCTTGAAAAACGATGTCGAAACATACGAAAAACGAGCACAACACAACTCAAACCTATCTGAAACTTACCCGAGCCCCTCGGGACCATGTCCAAACATACCAACAAGTTCCATAACATAAAACGAACTTACTCGAGCCGTCAAAATACCGAGCAAAGTGCAGATACTCAAAACGACATGTCGGGTCGTCACATATTCCCATTGTAAATCCTATTCCACATATATAAAGGATTAAATTAAAGAGATACAAACAGTTAGTTGAAAAAGACAAAAGAATATAATAATCTAATCTGTGTTAATGAAACCAAAGTAGCAACAATGTCAAACCTTTTAAAATAACCATGTTCAGCTGATAGCCGAGTCTTGGACATGGAGATAACCAGTGGCTCAAAGAATCCTTACCCCTGCCACATACTGTAAAATTCCTACTCACATCTAGGGGTGTTCATGGTTCAGTCTGGATCGGTTTTACCCTAAAAAAAATCAAACTAAGTAAGTCGGTTTTTAAAATGTTGGAACCAAACCAAACCAAACCAATTAAGTCAGTTTTTTAGCGATTTGGTTTTTGTCGGTTTTTATCGGGTTTTTCTTAAATATGAGACATACACTACCAAACACATATTCCAGCGACTACATTTTCAATGTAACACTATCAAACCAATTATTCTTTGAGAAATCTATCATTTACCATGATATATTCATGATAATTGAATAAAATAGTGATGAATAATTTAAGTACTCAAAAATTGATTATTTTTAACATGAGATAATTCTTGTATTTAGTAAAAGCAAGTTACCAATCAAACTAGAATATAAAGGCAAATAATTAGATTATTGTAATAGCAAAAAACTAGACTTAAAATATAAATAACTAATATGTACCATAACATTTTAGAAACTTTATATAAAAATGTACATATATATAGGTGTAATAATAAATTTAAATAGCTACTTCTATAGTCGGGTTGGTTCGATTTTTTTCGGTTATTTTTTTATTAAAACTAAACCCAAACCAAATTTGATCGGTTTTTAAAATTCAAAACCAAAACCAAACCAAACCTAAAAAGTATCAGTTTTTTTGATCGGTTTGATTCGTATTTGATTTGGTTCGATTTTTCGGGTTTTTATGAACACTTCTGCCCACATCCATCAAATTACATGAAAACTAACTATTGCAGAAGCTCTAGGTCCCACGGTACTGTACCAATTCTAATTTTTTTTGATTACTTTCGTGTTCTTTCAATAGTATACATTCCTCTTTAAGTATTGTAAACTCACTTGCATTTGTTTTACATTTTTCAACACTACAAAAATATAGGATACTTTTGAAATTTTTTCTGGAATTGAAATTAAACAAAATGGTAAAACAGGTAAAACATAATTCAGAATGATGTGAACCATTTGGAGAAGGTAGTTAAGGCACATGTGGAACACCACCAACAACATAATATAATTCTTTTATAGCATAATTAGCGAAAGCCATGTCTTCCCCTAGCCCTATCAAATTTACTATTATGTTAACACACATGTGTCAATGTGCAATAACCAACAAAAGTGCTCATCACAGTAATCTAATTTTTCCTCAGTCTTGGAAATGAGTGCATTCTAAAGCTTCATTATTTAAAACTTAGATTTAGAGGTTTGCCCTACCAGTGCAATACCACTAAAGTTGAAAAAATTGTACCAAAAATTAGAGATTCAAAGACACTGTTTTAATTCAAATACCAGAAAATCTTCAACACACAGCGTCCTCAGAACGTAACTAACCTCCCCTCCTGACACAACGAATAATAAAAACAATTTCTACATACCAATTTTTACAATAAAATTTTTGTAAAAATCCTTAAATCCAAACCAATTTTCACAATAAATTTCCGTAAAAATACTAAAATTCAAAGCAAACACCATTGTGAATTCCACCCCTCTCTTCCCCGTTTTCTTCAGTTCCAACCAAGCAGCAAAAACTCATTTATTCAGAGTTCGAAAACTATACAAATTCAAAATAGGGGAAAGTCAAACAATTTTTTTCTCTAAATAAAAATTCCTACCTGATGAAGAGCGGAGATGAAATAGTACAGATCAATGAAGTAAATTGAAATGAAGTATTTACCTTGATGCAACAAAGTTAGAGCAGCGAAGAAGCCCAAACACCAATTTATCTTGTGAAGAAGATAGTAGAGCATCTACAAATGGAAGTTAATTTAATTTAAGCTATGAATGCGAAAGTACTACAAAATCCATGGAGGAACGGGGTTGCAACTTGTATCTCAGGTAATAAGTTGGAATACTGAGGAGAGAGAATCACATGAGCTATGTAGCGGTGCTATCAGGTTGTATATGTATAAAATGACTATGTAACCCTTCTTAATTTAAGGAGTGTGCATAATAAGATATAAGGACATAATAGAGAATTCAGCACAAAAGTAGATTGAAATGACTAAAATACCCCTTGGTCGGCAAGCAGGGATGTCGACGGAGAGCTGCTTCTGCGCTCTTCTGTATAAGTAGAAACAGAAATAGAAATAGAAGTAATTCCTGTAACTTATATAAACACTCTGTGCTATCTAATAAAAATAAATAAAATGTATAATGTAAATATATATTGCTTGTATCAATAATACTTGAATAAATGTGTTTAGGTTGCAAAATCTTAAAAGAAATTGTATTATTCAAATGAGATGCCTTGTTTTGCAAAATACAAATATAATCTTTTATAATAGAATAAAAATAGTGATACTACTGTATACTTAGAATTCATATTTTTCATTAAAAGATTTTTTATACATTTACACTAATAAAACAGATTATTATCTAGTATTCCAGTCTTTGCGTAAGACTCGTGGGTTGCCTAATTGATTGTTTGGTTATATAAGGATTGTAATGTAATGCGCGGATTGGTATACGATAACTAATATTGCAGGAATTTCTATCTGGAGAATAAATAATACGAGAATTATCATAAGTAGGACAAACAATGCATGGTCTATTATATAGTGAATAAGTAATACAAAAATTATTATTTAGGAGTTTCCTATTGTAATTAAAAATGATAGCACTAAATTCATGGTAACCCTTTCCCCTCCTAAAAATACATGCAAAGGTTTTACGTCAAAGCACAAAAATAAAACGTTAACCAAAATAATTAGATGCGTATTCTCTGACATGAATCAAATTAATATAGTATAAAAAAATCTCTCTAAACTAAACACCCCCAACGAATATATTCTCACAGAACATCTGAATGGAACGCGACACCCCATGGATCCACCAGGCAGTGGCCATCCGGAGTGTCTGGATCAACACGATCCTCCTGATGCGGCGAAACACACCAAGGAACTGCATAAGCAAAAAAGCTATACGCCGCTACTATGGCGACAACACAAAACTCAACTTCGAATCCAAGTCGACAAGAACAAGAAGTTGTAATTGCAAGACGAATGGTAGATTGCAAACGAACTTTTGGTTGGAAGATTTTTGAATCAGGCCCCAAATTCACTACTAGAAATCCGGCAAAAAACGACCAAACATTTGCGACCAAAATTGGTCTATAAAAGAAAACGACCAACGTTGGTCGCTAAATTGGATAAAATAATAAATAAAAAAATTGTAAATAATTTAGCGACCACAGTTGGTCGCTATTTGGTCGATAATCCGGTCAAAATGTTGACCGGACTAGTCAGACTTGCTTGGTCAAAGAAATAGTAAAATTAGCGACCATCTTTGGTCGCCAAAGTGGGACTCAGTTATAAAATTTTTAATAATTATATTATTATTTTAAAAAATTATAAATTTTAAATAAATAACATTTCATATTAGCGACCAAGGTTGGTCGCTTATTGTACTGGAAGAAAATAAAGACCAACTTTGGTCGCTAATCTGGGACTAGATATAAAATTTTATTAATTATATTATTATTTAAAAAAATTATAAAATATATAAATATAGTTTAAAGTTAGCGACCAAAATAGGTCGCTTAATAAATGGGAAGCAGATAGAGACCAATTTTGGTCGCTAATCTGGGACCCAGATCTAACGTTTAACAATTATGTTATTATTTTAAATATTTTAAAATATAAAATAAATCTGATTTATATTTATCGACCAACTTTGGTCGCTAATTTTGATTTTTGTATAAAAAGCGACCAAAGTTGGTCTCTTTTTAGTTCAACATTGATCAAAATTAAATATCATACTATCTAAATAATATAAATGTAATCCGTTAACACTTTTGTATTACAAGGGATGAATACACTAAAATATACTCTAACATGCAATAGTTAAAATTGTACAACGAAGCGTGTTATATATATATATATAGACATATATAGACTTACACTTCACTGTAATACTATAACGTATATATAATTCAACGATGCATCTGAGTAGGTTATACA
>MDKI01236581.1:0-26935 GCA_005239505.1 Nicotiana paniculata
CCTGGCTAACGCCAGGGTAGGGCTGGCGTTTCAGCCCTAACGCCTGGATAACGCCAGGCAGGGTCAGTTTGTTTGGTTTTGTCGCTCGGCTATCGCCCGGATGTCTCCTTTTACGTATGTTCCAACGTAGTTGCATCCCTTTAGCTCCGTTTCATCTTCACTTCACCCATACATGAAATAAACTCCATTAAACACTTAACAAGTATATTATTTTTTTATCATTAATGCATATAAAATATATGGTATATCACATAATTCAACTATGCAATTTAGTCTTGCATCATACGCATGACATGATTCTTGACACGTCGAACTAAACGAGTATACGTACGCGTGACTCGTATTGAGGTAATTATTTAGATAATCGAATAATAAGAAAGGTTAAAAATACAAATATATCCTAAAAGTGAGTAATTAAACAATTTAAGCCAAGTTTAATCATTAAGCGACCGTGCTAGAACCACGGAATTCGGGAGTGCCTAACACCTTCTCCCGGGTTAACAGAATTCCTTACCCGGATTTCTGGTTCGCAGACAATTTAAACAGAGTCAAAATTCCTCAATTTGGGATTTAAACCGGTGACTTGGGACACCAAATAAACTATTCCAAGTGGCGACTCTAATAAAAAAAATAACCCCATTTCGAATAAGGTCACTTTAATTGGAAAAACTCCCATACCCCCTTGGGGGTGTATAAAAAAGGAGGTGTGACAACGGTACCACCACAACGGAGGAGATGTGTAGAAATTCATAACCAACTACAGAGTTAGAAAATCATCGAGTATCTCCTCTTGACTAGAATCATCACCTCATTATAAACCGAATAATGGTATTTGTCCTTTAATATACTTCACACATCTTATCATATTGATCCCTAGTCCAATAATATTTCCTCACCCAGTATGAACTGCTCAGACAACAAATCACCCCAAACATGACCAACAGTCTCACATTATACCACCACGCGCCAATAGGCCATAACTCGAACATGATACATAAAGAAATGACTCAGGAAAAGGCTACTCAACTCACGCAACTTATTATGAACTCTCCTCAGAAAATAGAAAGTAAAACACAAGAAAATAGATATAGGGAACCGTACTCAACATCACATTGTTGCGGCGCGCAACCCTCTCCAAATAACATGCCCGTGGAGGCGTGCCACCCGATCCAAATAACATAAAATTCACGTAAGACGACACACACCGAGCTAAATTTCTCATTACCACAAATATCGAACATCGGTCGCAAGCACGTTAAGTGTATAATACTATCCTGGGGACGCTGATAAGGCCATATGCTACAAAACTCAAGCACAACTGAGGTGCGATATATATATACTCTGGATCTCAAGAGTTATCCTGCTCACATAACATCATCACTACGCGGGAACTCAACACATAGGAAAATATCAAGTCATTTCCCAACTCACACGGCACAACAGAATATTACATGAGATGAACGAAGACGGAACACCGTCTGCTATTCTAATACCTTTCCATGAAAAAGCACTATACCAAAATGAACACGCCTGACTCATACGGAGCCCATAATCATATTTAATCCACCCACAAACATCGAGCCTACCTTGCTCCCACCGAACTAGGCTAATAGCTTTACCTGGGTCCATATTAACCCACTTCCTCTCATAATACGCAAGAACGACCATCATAGCTGAGACAAACACCCCATGATCCACAACCGAATGAACCGAACGCCTTCCAAGAAAAAATTCTCAAATAATCCATATTACACTTCTTTATACTCAATCCAAATCTTCAATCCATTAAGTGACTACATGTCACACTCATACGATCATCCCGTGGTCACGCTCCCATGACCTTCCACACAAGGTAACAAGTCTGCACATCCACCACTGACCACACTAACGCTGTAAAAACCAATCAAGAACCCATAACTAGGATGCCAAGCCTCTTTCACCAAACACAGATCTCAGGTGACACTAAAGCCAACACCAGCTTACTCTAAACATTCAAATCCTTTTTTTTTGCTCATCCGAGCTCATGATATCTTTGTCAACACCGAACCGCAACCTTGATCCTCGCTTCCAAATTTCATACCGTTCACTTCACCTAATCATGTCAATATGCATTCTCACATGAAGCTAGTCATGACTCCTGAACCGCTAGTAAGGTAAACACTTCATCACATAAAGACCTTTTACTTAACTCAATTCAAGAGAACCAACACAACACACGAGTGAATTCCCATAATCACAAAACATGCAAATCCTCAAACCCCACCTCTGCAGGACATAACTGATTCACCCGTATACCTCAAACTGAAACTGATACGACACTCAGCCGCGCAATCGACTTATCAACAGCAGACTCCCCCACTTGGCTCAAGCCATAGATCAAGTTGAATAATGACTCACAATGCCCATACGCTAACACCGCCACAATACCGTAGTGAGAATCAATCAAACTTTCCATAAGCTCATATAACACGACCCCTCTCGTACCTCAATTCAATTCGCACTCACTGCAAGAATAATGATAACCCCAATCAACACATAGAAACTCAATTCGCACTCACCTTGAGTGACTCCATTCCATGAGACAATTACGTCTCCAGACCCATGAACCATTTCATGCCCTCCTTGCATGCATATTCACATCTTTGATTGGTATACCCATTCCGATAACCTTTAATTGAATCCGAAGTCATTTTCTCCTTCTTATGAACCCCAATGCTACTCTACACATCGAAGATAACGTAGAACACTCCAACCATTTTCTCTTTCCCATAGTTCTGCTGCAAAAGCTCGATTCTTAACCGTACAGTGGACTTGAAATCCTTAGACACCACCTTCTAACCTTGAATCCAGTGGAACCATTATTGAGAGTCACCCACTCTGGCTTGGTCCCGAATATAATCAACTCTACGACTTCGCTGGCACCTGAACACCCATCTTGATAAAGCACCCGACTGAATCCCTTCACTTGTAAATTACCTTTGTACTACGCAAAAATCATGAATTTTTCCAAATCCTAGACCTGATTCAATAAGGCCAACCCTTGCACACCTTTATCAAATCCCATGCTCAATTATTATTCTACTTCTTTCCCCTTAGCTACAATAACCTGCCAATATGCTGACAATCTGCAACCCCATGAGAGAATAATCCTGCAACCCAATTGTAGGAGGTGGGGCTCTCCCACTTAGCCTGAAGCTGCTCTTTTACCACTCTTGACCCCACCGAACTTCTTTCTCCACTGCTGACATGATCTTGCTCAAACAACCCGTCAAATCCTTCTAAATTCTCCTGTCAACATTCCATGAATTCTCTAATTCTCTAGAATCACTCACATATTCGGTCTCCTACCGAACAACCACCAGAATTCCTCGCACAAACTTGCCAACCACACGACCGCTAACCTGCTCAAATGAGATAGCCTTCCTACGGAAATTACCAACTGACACCTTCCAACGACGTTGTACTGCACAATCTCTACGACATCAATACCCCATCATACGCCCATCCTCATTTATCAACTTTACCAATCCCTCAGCTCCTCATGGATATCTACCAAATGCGCGACAATACCTTCTAAATCACCACTATATTGCATCCTTCTTCATCCCGAACAACTCCTCTTGGTTGTATCCGACCTTCTGCCGAAATAGCCAATATTTCAATTTAAGCCTGTGGACCCCATCATCGTCCACTAAAACTCCCAATTCACTCCAAACTTCCCCTCAAGAGGTGTGTCTATCTTACCACAAAACTCATATGCTACGCTGCCACTCTCCCACTTTGGTTAAACTCACTCCTGCAAGAAACTACCTGACTTCCTTTCCTTACACCTGGACTGTTAGAAATTTAACCATTAGCTGACACTTCCCACGTGTCTTTTCTCATCCCTTACTGCCCAACCGTTGCCTTAGGCCAATAACTATCTTTGTAGCACTTAAGCCAGCAGATCATCACAACTTCAAACCTTTTCAACAATCATCTTTCTCGAGCCGCCTTTCTTAGAAATACTTATTCAATACCGAACCACCACACACCACGATCTCTGAAAATCGCTTCTTCAATATTACTTCACAACACTCTGACCCAATGCAATCGAAGAAACTATAACACCGGCGAACTTAACATATTCAATTCGATCAAAAATAGCGATACCACGTCACAGATGAAAATTCCACCTCGCTTGAAAACACCAAGTCTTATTATTCTTTCAACCCAAATTTGAACATTCATAGTTCGATAGCCTTTCCTCCGCCGGAACTAAAATACTGAAATCTTGAAATCAATGCTCTGAGAAGACCTCCTATCAAGTCATTCATTGTCCCAACACATAGGCAAACTCCTATCACCACGTCAATATTGTGTGGTGACCAATCATAAGCACCATAACAACCTGAGCATAGCCTCAAATCCCTCAGAAACACAGCTACTGAGCTAAAACAACATATTATCCTTCCGCAGAGTGACGACAATAGCCCCAACCAGTTACGCATGGAAAAACATCACACACCATATCTGTAGTACCATTACCATTCCTCATATTCCCGATTCATAGCAAGCTCTCCGCGACGTGTAAGATAGAGTAAGAAGAAAACGTAGGCATAAGACTTAAAGGAATCAAATTGCACGATAAGGAATCAAGAAGTGAAGTACTCCTAACAGCCCTGTAGCCTCTCGAAGATAAGTACAGACATCCCTGTACCGATCCGCAAGACTCTACTAGACTTGCTCATGACTCGTGAGACCTAAGGGAACCTAGTGCTCTGATACCACGTTGTCACGATCCAAAATCCATTAAGGTCGTGATGGCGCCGGACTCCACTGTCAGGCAAGCCAACACTTAATAAATAAAATCTTTATGTTAGAATTCTCGAACTCATTTTTTTCATTTCCTTAAATAATAATTAGCAAACTTCCACTGAGTAAACAATAATATCTTAACCAATTTAAATGGTGAATAAATCCCATAATTTCCCCAAGAACTCGGTGTCACAAGTGCATGAGAAAATATCTAAGAGTTTTACATGTGCTACAATACTTGTCCGGAATACAAACTGGACAAGGAATTTAAAATAAATACAATACATCTGAGGAAGACTCTGCCGGCTACAGGTCGTCTCTGGATGGTACAGCTTGCCTAAGTCTCCAAGTCAGGCTCATCACTGCGTCAAGCAGGGCCACCATCTATGAATGTACATGTGCAATAAAAATGCACCTCAAGTGTAGCATGAGTATGAAAACAACGTGTACTCAGTAAGTATCCCGCCTAAGCTCGAAGAGGTAGTGATGAGAGGTCGACTTAGACACTTACTAGAGGTCAAATTAATATAATCAAGGGTGACGCTAAGCATGGATATCGTAGGCAACTTAACAAGTAGCAACATGAAATAGCAACTTCTTTCACATTTAATATTCGTAAATCCTCATCATTTCAGTTGACATTTACAAATCTCCAGGCCAGTAATCAAGTAAAAATCACAGCAAGTACGCAGTAAATATCATGCGCAAGCAATGCCGAGGGTCGAACGGCTCGAACCAACGTAAATGTAAATTGTGCACTGCCGAACGGTCGAACAACGCGAACTATAGATGCATCTATTAACCCACCGTGGCTTACGGCCCGCTCCCATGATAGTAGTGGAAGAAATCACCCCCCTCGCGGAATTTTAACTGTGAAGCGGTGACACACAGTCATGCACACTCAAACAGTCCTCCTCGACTACATCGGGAAAATAAATACTCAAGTAAATGACAAATTTCTCTTTCAAAGGTCACAAAAATAGTATTTAAATATTTTCCAACAATTCATTTTTACCAAGTTCGGTAAGGTTTAAACACTTTATTTTCATCAATAAGATTACAAATATGGCAAATAAAACATGTTTTTCGGTCCTAGACTACACGGACATAAACATAATAGTAGCTACGCACGGACTCTCGTCACCTCGTGCGTATGTAGCCCCAACAAATAGTAGCACATATTTAATTATTTCATCTATGGGTACAGTTCCCCCTTACAAGATTAGAAAGGAGACTTACCTCGCTCCGAAGATTCATAACCGGCCTCCAAGCCCTTCCGACGACTCAAATTGATGCATAATGCCCCAAAACTATCCAAATAACGGGAAAACCAATGAAAATATACCCTAATACTTATAACAATTCAATTTATATAAATTCCCAACTCCGTTCGGAAGTTAACAAAATTACCCCCGGGACCACGTGCCAGGATTCCGAAATTTCTCGAAGATAAACTCTACCCATAGCCTTACTAACTCTAATATATAATTTACTCTAATTTTCATTCACAAATCCGTGGGGAAAAAATCCAAAAATACACATTCTAGGTCTTCTTCAAAAATCCCAAATTTCTACAAATTTCCCCCTCTAATCCATGCATAATTCAGGTATTTAACTCAAGATGGGGAGAAATCACTTACCTTATGGAAGATGCTGAAAAGACCACTCCAAAATCTCTCCATAATCCCCCTTCATCGAAGAAATTATGTGCAAATGAGCCAGGACCTCGATTTTAAAATACACACTGCCCAGGCCTGATTTCCGCACGTTTCGCCTCCAACCTCGCACCTGCGCGCCCGCAGGTGCTTCCATGCACCCGCACCTGCGGCTTCCTCCTCCCCAGCCGGGCTCCGCACCTGCGCTCCCTCCTTCACATCTTCGGAAATAACCTCACACCTGCACCCCCAGCCAAGCCAGCCAAACCTCGCACCTGCGACGCTAAAGTCGCACCTGCGGCCCTTGTGGCGCAGGTGCGGTCACACCAGACACCAGCAGCCTTAGCCCTTCCTCAACTCCAAATTTGATCCTTTAATCATCCGGAATCCACCCGAGGCCCCCGGGAACCCGTCCAATCACACCAACCTATTCCAAAACATAATTCGGACCTGCTCGAGGCCTCAAATCGCATCGAATAACATCGAGACAATGGATCGCAAATCAATTCAATCCTTTTGATTTTTGAAATTTCCAACTTCTACATTCGTTGACAAAACCTATCTAATCACATCCGATTGACCCCAAATTTTGCACACAAGTCACATTCAACATTACGGACCTGCTCCAACTTTTAGAATCACATTCCGACAATGATATCAAAATTTCCACTTCCGGTCGGATTTCTCAAAAACCTTCAAATTTCTATATTTCGCCAAATGACTTCAAAATAACCTACGGACCTCTGATTTTTCTTCCGATCATGCTCCCAACTCCAGAATCACCATACGGAGCTGTTCCCAGTCTCGGAATCCCAAACGGATATCAATATCACTGAAATGCACTTCAACCTAGACTTATGAAATTTCCTCTAAAATGCTGACTTCTACAATATGCGCAGAAAGGCTCCTGGGTCATCCAAAACCCGATCCGAACATACTCCCAAGTACGAAATCATCATACGAACCAGCTGGAACCTTCAAATCCTGATTCTGAGGTCGTTTACTCAAAAGTCCACTCTTAGTCAATTCTTCCAACTCAAGGCTTCTGAAACGAGAATTTTCTTTCCAAATTGACTGTAAACTTCCCGAGATTTAATTTTGACCACACCTACAAGTCATAATACCTAAAACTAAGCTTCTCATGGCCTCAAAACTCTGAACGACACGCTAGAGCTCAAAACGACCGATCAGGTTGTTACATTCTCCTTTTATGATTATTTGACTCATCACAATATTGTCTTATTTTTTTCTTGATAATAACACTAAGTTATATACTCATCCTAATTCAGCCATGTTTTAACTTATTCTGCACCTATGATCTTTCCAAATCTACAAACATGTTCTTTGCCAACTTTTCTTTAGCATGTGATTATTGTTGTTCTATAATGTGGAGCTTGTTTATCATTTTCATTAAGATTGTTTTTCTATAAGTTCTATGATTTTTTTAAGTATATTATTTTTAACTCAATTTGATCATGTCTGTTTAGATCCCCAGTTCTTGTTTTCTCAATTTATGTCCTTTCTTTCCCTGTCAACTAAGCTATTTTGAATCCCATTCTTAGCCAGCTGCAAGCCAAGGCTATCTAGGATCTGTTCCCTAATTCTTCCTCTGAACTATGGTTGTTAAACACCCAGGTGTGAGCACTGCCCTGGGCTCTTGAAGCCCTTGGGAACTCTGACACAATAGGGCCTTGGTTCTATATGCTCAACTCTGTCTTGTGCTCACTAGGTGAATCACTCAATTTCTGGTTGCTTTATGTCTATGAGTATGTAACTTTGAGCCTATTGTGAATTGTGAGAATGAAGGCCTGGCCTGTCCAGGTGTATTTCGGGCATGCTGTAGGCTCCCTATAGTTATTCTACTCTATAATTTATGCTATTCATTATGGGTCTATAATAATATAACACTTTGGGGTATTAGCGAAATTGGGAAAGGGATTTTTTTATTATACTTGCATTATATTAGGTAGAAATCTTGCCTATATGTTCAATAATGTGTTATTGTATGTTCAGTTGTCGTGTGTTAGAAATCCTGCCTATAGGTATTCAATTATGTTCAATCATTATATGTTAGCAATCCTGCCTATAGATTCATCACTTGGTTCAATTATGTTCTATTTCTGCTTGTTAGAAACCATGCCTATAGGGAATTGTGTGATTCAATGTGTGTGCCGGATTTTGTTTACATGCTTTCCTATTTACAAATTCTAGAAATCATGTCTATAGGATCAAAAATCAGCTTTAATTATAGAAATCATGCTTGTAGGTCTGAACCAGTTTAATTATCATCTTGCTCGTTTATTCAGGAGTTTTCAACACTGTGTCATTATCATCACTAGAAAACATGCCTATAGGACCAAATAAGTAATTCTGAATATTCTTCTGTGATTACCACTATTCATTATTGCGTAGAACACCTAGACATCATGCCTATAGGTTTAATCCACTTATGCTTAAAATCAGTAGAAAAATTATGTAGGCTTTTGAAAAGCATATTAAAAATGGCTTCTGCATATAAACTGTCTGTTCATTAATTCATTATCACATAGAAATCCTGCCTATAGGTTTCTACAACCTTAACTGGTGCAAATCTGCAATTGTCAATGTTAATCAGATTCGCGTGCATTTGTTATCTAAGTGCGGAGGTTAACTTGAGCCTTTATTTGCTTATATGTGAAAGTCCAAAATGTTTTGTATGTAGCCTAGTATTTTCCTTTCTGAGCAACCTTAGTTAAAGTCTAGAACCATCCTGAAATAGAGGTCCAAATTCCTCTTGGACCATAGGCATGGGACGACTAGTGCACAAGTAGAGTACGACTTAGAATTGATATGATAGTCTGTACTCGCTGAATAATATGAGTAACACCCCATCTTGAGGGAGTTACGAAGTATTATTTATGTTGTGCGGGGTGATTCTTTAGGCTAAAAAAATTAGGACTCCCCCCCCCCCCCAAACCTTTGTAAATCATTTTATTTTGTTTGTCCAAATTGCTTCTCTTCTCTTAGACTAATTCATATATTCAAGTTCAGCCGGGACCCAACGTTGTGGACCTCGAGGAGTTCCTAACACCTTCTCCTCAAGGTAATTTGAGCCCCTACCCGAATCTTTGGTGACGCAAACTGGGTAATCCAGATTCATTTGCAAATAGGTGTCATAACACACCTTAAAATCGTTAGGTGGAAACTCTCCTCTTTTAATACCTGTTTAAAAGAGTTGTCACATGTCGAAACCCGATTTCGCGAGAAAAAGGGGTGCGACAGCATGGCGACTCTGCTGGGGATTATTTTTAGGCTCTTACCGTTGCGAACTTGGTCTATATGAATTAGTCTCTCCCGATAAGCGTGTCTTTATTATTTTTCTGTCACTTGAATATCCCACTCCCATTTTTCCCTTTTTATTTCTACATGCACACCCTCTTCCCTATTTCCTCTTTATATGACCTCACATGCAACTCTTTGCTTAATTTGGCTACAATGTGCGTTCCCCCTTTTATTTCCTAATCATGTTCACTGGCTTCAACTTTTAAATTTTGTTATATCATGTCTTTCCCAATCCTTACCCCTTTATTTGCTTTATTACAGTTTTTTCACATTATGCAAACTAACTTCTTCCCTGTTTTTCTTTCCTTTTAATCTTTACATTTATTAAATACTGCAATTATTGCTTTCATCATGCAAAAATACTTGACAACGTGTTATTTTATCGTTTCATAAAGCATTCTCTACATCATATTACACTCTTGCACAATTAATACCATAGCGGCACTTGCTGAGTGTTCACGCTCTTCCTATATCACCCTTTTTAAATTTGGAAAGGCTTATTTGCGGTAAAACTAGTCGATCAATGGTGCAATCGACGGTTCGCGGCCTTTCCCTCTCAAGTTGTCCACTTGAGGGTACCGGTCTAGACTCTTATAGAAACCTCACTCTGATGTTAACTGTGCATGCATTATGTCTGAACCTAGTACGGGTTATAATGTTGTCCGCGTAATAACTCTCTAAGGCAAGCCTTGTCCAAATCCCATCGGAATTTCCATAATCCCAACAGGCACAATCATGATATGTGCATTATTTGGAGAAAACGTGCCGATATTCTAATCATTAATGTGTAAATAGTCAAATCCGGAGGGGGAAAGTGCTAACTTTATCTATTTTGCAGAAATGAGGCACGAAGTCCCCAGGTTCAGCATGGTGCGAAGTATCCCACCTTTGTTTCTAGATTGGTGGGAAAATCTCTCGCCAAGCGACAAAAACCATGTGAAAAGAGTTCTCGGGAATTTACCTTCTTTGCTAGACATTCAGCCAAACAATGTACTGATCGAGGCTGCTACTATGTTCTGGGATGAAAAGAGGGTTGTTTTCCGTTTCAGTGACATAGAAATGACTCCATTTCTAGAAGAAATAGGAGGCTTTGCTGGACTTCCATGGGATATCCCTGGTCTGTTGATACCGGAAAATCACACTTATCGAGGTTTTATGAAAATGATGGGTTTTAGAAGGAACGATGAGTTAGTCTTCCTGAAGAAGTCTTATGTACCATTCGACGTCCTTTACGAGTGTTATGGGCACAACAAGTCCTACCATTTTTATCATGATGAATTTGCTATCACCTCTCTGGGTTGGACTCATCGCCAAGTTTTTGTGTTCATCATCTGTTTTCTATGGATGCTAGTATTCCCAATACAAGGAGAAAGGATCCACACTCACTTAGCTATGGTTACCAAGACCTTAATGGAAGGAATCGAGGGACAGACTTACACTATTGTCCCAATGATTGTGGTAGAGATATACCGAGCCCTGGACCGCTGTAAGAAAGGATATATGCATTTTGAGGGTTGAAATCTGCTACAACAAATATGGTTGTTGGAACATCTTCAAAGGGAACAATATCGTTAGGAATTTCCACGACAATCAAGGAATGATCACAAAGCTTTTCACCATAAAAAAAGAATGACTTTCATCCCGGACAGGTTTGCACAACCAGGAAACTGGCTGGGTACACTTCTTTAACAATTTGACTGACGACAAGGTCCATTGGATGTTCGAGTGGTTCCCTACTAGCGAGTTCATCATCAGGTCAAGAGATGTTCCCTACAATTTGACTTATGCTCCTATTAGAGCCATGAGGTAGGTTGGGAGGAAACAAGTCATACCACGAGTTTCCAAGATGGTTCAATACAAAGCAGATTTCCAGGGTGATGCCATTCCATTCAAGTATGAGGCACAACACATGTGGAATCTAAATATCATTGTGGAAAATAATACCATTGAGCCAGATCGATATCATTCCGGCATGTGTATTTCTACCCATCATGGTTGGACGATGACATAGTAGGAGTTCAAGCCAGGGATTGTTTAGGAAATAGGGTCATAGACGACACTGCCGAAGCACAAGTAAAATACAGGAGGTTACGCAAAAGGATATTTGAATCTGAGGCCAGACACTTGGAACAACACAAAGTGGACATGTAAGCAATCAATGAATGGAGAGGAATCGCTACCAAATCAACAGAGAGGTTGGAGTATTTAGAGCAGGGTTTGATGGAGCTTGAGGGGAAGATGAGGAAAAGGGTCTCGGATTGTCAGAATGCATAAGGCAATGAAGGAGGGCATCTAGCAAGGGCATATCTACTGTTGGATGTGCGCGACCTGGTGAATCTAATTGATGGGGACAAGAAGGACATGCTTGGAGAAGATCCCTCTGGGACCAAAGGATATTAGGATTAATATTTACTTGTTTTCTAGATTCGTTTTAGAATTCAATTTTAATAAAGGCAATTGCCACTAGTGACTCTTTATATTTATTGTCGTTTTAGTAGGGATTTGGTCTATTTATCATATTAATGAAATGACGCAATTATCGGCATTGAGTTTTCTCCAAATCTATATGTCGCTAGGCCTACCTCGGGCACAATGAGGTCCCCCAAATTAGGACATGAATTTATAATTTCGCAGTACATGTTTAAATACTGCAAATATCCTTTAAAAACTCCCTACTGACATGTTTACCTTTTTGCTTTTCTTTGTTTTAGTTATTCCCATCCCCTAAGGTTGGTTCATTCATACTGGCATCATCAACATATCATACCAGATCTAGAGGTCCTCCACCTCCTCCTCTTCCAAGTGATCCTAAAAGCAAGAGAAGAGCTTAGATGGATGATACGAGTGGTATCATGAAAGACAACACTATGCACAAAGTGAATGTTGAGACTTCAGATGGTCGGAGTAGTCTGGCACAGAATGATTTGGTTATACAGTTGGAGCACAAGATATTGGAGTTAAAAGGGAACTTGAGCAGGTCTGTAACTTGGAAAACCTTTCCCTCACCTTGAATGTCCCATACATCAACTAACAGAGTGCCCAAAACCCAGCGCCTCCTCAAAACAAACCAAACCAGCATCCGCAAAATCCTCCCGCACCTCATCAATACGCCACTCCTCCCCAAAATCCTAATCCTCCACCGGTACCAACTCCTCCTCAGCAACAACATCATCCAACCCAGTTCCCACAAATTACCACCTACCATACTCCTCAAAACACACCACAACCTACCCCTGATCTGCCGAACTCGACCAACGATCACCACTACACCCAAATACTAGGAGTCCACCAAATTAATCCCATATACGTATAAACCTTACCTCACACTTCACAACAAACCCCATACACACCAGAATCTGCCGAGAAATACCTGCTCATCAAGAATATGGCGGAGGAACTTAAGAAGCTCAAGAGTCGAGTCCAAGGCATCGAAGGGGGTAAAGGCATTGAGGGTTTGAACTATGAAGATTTATGTATTCAGCCGGACATAGAACTACCAGAGGGTTACAAATCTCCCAAGTTCTAAATGTTTGACAGAACAGGTGACCCAAAGGTGATCTGAGGACATACTGTGACAAGCTCATAGGAGATGGAAAAGATGAAAGAATCTACATGAATTATTCATGAGGAGCCTCACCGGGGACGCCCTATCTTGGCATATCAGTCAAAATTCAAAGAAGTGGATTAACTGGGTAAGCATGATGTCAGATTTCATGGATCGGTTCAGATTCAATACAAAGAATGCACCTACTGTATTCTATATCCAGAATCTTAAGAAGAAGCCAACAGAGCAAATGAACAAATTCTTTGTCCGGGCCCAGGATCCGCAATATTACGAGAGGTTAATGGTTATTGAAAATTATAAATTCTCCCACATCATCAAATTAGGAGAAAGACTAGAAGAAATAAAAAGCGGGATGATAACCAACTTCGAGGCTCTACAAGCTACCAACAAGGCCTTGCAATCAGGAGGCATATCCAAGAAGAAGGAAATAGGGGCCGTGATGGTAGCCCAAGGTCCGAAGTCTCCTCTCACATATCATAACCTCCACCCACATATCAGCCTTCACCTTCCAGATATCCACAACCCGCCTCCATTTACCATACTTATAATACCCAGCCAACATATTAGCACTCACCGCCAGCCCGCCAAAACTATCAGAAACCCAGACCAAATTTCGATTGCACGCTGCCCATACAATACACCCCTATTGCTGAACCTATCGATTAGTTATATGAGAGACTGAAAGATTTCAGGTATGTCACTCCTATTCCCGTTATGGCCATGGAAAACTCCTCTCAATGGGTCAATCCAAATAAGACATGTGCCTACCATTCCGGCATGAAGGGTCATACCATTGATGAATGTCGCACTCTGAAGGAAAATATCCAGACGTTAATTGATACCAAGGTTATACAAGCGAAAGAGGCTGCACCTAACATCCGAAATTATCCCCTCCTAGATAACAGGGGTGGGGGATAAATGTGATAGAAACTGATGAAGAATGGGACCCGGAAGGGTTAATTGGACTCATTCGAGAAGGGGATGATCCTAAGAAACCTGAAGTCATTATCACTCCTATTGTGGTTCAGATACAGCCACCAGTCGATGTTCAAGTAGCCGCACCAACTCCGTTCGAAGTTGAAATAATAACACGTGCAGTCGCGCCTGATTCCTTTGAAGTAGAAGTGACCACACCATTCACTGTGACGGTAGCATCCGCACTATCCTTTAATTCCAATGGCGTACCTTGGGACTACATCACAGAAGAGAGATGAAAAGAAAAAGGGAAAATGGAAGAAACTAGTGCAGCACAGGGATGACCAGAACTGGTAGAGTTTACACACCTAAGCACCTAGACGGAACAAGTAAAGAAGCCGCTTCCAAACAGCCTATCATCAAAAGCGGCTCGTATGATCTTTGGAGAAAAGTGCAAGCGAGAGAGTACTCTGTAGTGGACCATCTGAACAAAACCCCTGCTCAGATATATATTCTATCATTACTGCAGAATTCTGGATCACATAGGAATGCACTGATGAAGGTATTGAACGAGGTTTACATACCCAACAACATTAATAGTGGATAAATGGCTAACATGGTAGGACAAGTATTAGAAAGCCATAAGATCACCTTCCATGAAGACGAATTTCCACCGGAAGGGTTGAGCCACAACAGAGCACTGCATATCACAATACAGTGTGAAGACAAATTCATTGCCAAGGTTTTGATAGATGGAAGGTCCAGTCTCAACATCTGTCCATTGACGACTTTGAAGAGATTGGGCAAAGAATTGCATGAGATACGAGCAGGAACTATGAACGTAAAATCATTCGATGGATCTCAAAGGGCCACGATCGGAGAAACCAACCTCTGCTTACAAATGGGCCTAACTTGGTTTGACGCAAATTTCAAGTACTAGACATACCCACCTCATACAATTTACTATTGGGGCGACTTTGGATACACGCCACTGGAGCCGTAGCATCTACTCTGCACCAGGCTGTGAATTTCAAATGGAACCATCAGGAGGTGAGTATTCATGGGGATGGAAGTAACCTCATTTACACCAATCAGATTGTTCCAATTGTGGAAAATAGAAGGAATTTGGGTGGAGAGACGTACCATCGCATTGAGCGTGTTAATGCAATTGAGAAGGACAAGTGGTGGAGTAGAAAAATAGAGAGCATATTTGCATGGGAAGGATATGAACCTGGTAAAGGGCTTGGAAAGAATCTCTAGGGTATTGCCAAACCAATACAGTTAAAGCGTCACGGTACGACTTTTGAACTGGGATATCAGTACACTTGGCATGAGTAACAAAATTGGTCGCCACCATGGTGCAGTCCTTATTACCCTCTCGAGTAACCAATACCATATTTGAATCGATCCTTCCATCAGACTGATATGATGTAGGAATTTGAAGAAGATGAAGTGCTAGCTGGTTTGAGGAATCTATTCATAGAAGATGAAGACAGGGACTGCAGTGTAATAGTTGAGGAGGAGGAGGAGGAGGAGGAAGGCCTCATCATCCAGACAGTGGGAAAGAGAGTTGTCCTCAGGAATTGGAAATCCACACCATCAAGGGCCCGCCGAGTTCCGGGGTAGCCTGGCTACTAATGTCATTTATTTTTGAAACTAATCCTTTTGAGTCTTAAAACATTTTCAGTATTTCGTTTTGGAAACGTTGTTTGAATCACTAAAATTGCTTTTTGTTTGACATTTTGATACTTAACAATGGCTTGTTATTTTATTATTTATTACTATTCTCTATTTTTATCTCCACAACATTACTATTTCTTATCTTGATGAACCAACAACTATGACATGTAATGAGACAACGCAACATAAGGATAGTGACTCAAAAGAGATAAAAGAAGAAGATGTCATACCTTAGGAAATTGTCAGAGAAGTTGAGAATTTTGAGAATAAGCCTACGTCCAACATGGACGAAACTGAGATAGTCAAATTGGGAGACTTTGAAACAATCAAAGAAACCCACATAAGCATTCACCTGTCGCCATCAGGAAAAAGTAAAGAGCACACTCGTTTCCTGAAAGAATATGAAGACATTTTTGCATGTTCATATGATGATATGACTGGGTTAAGCACCTCCATAGTGGCTCATAAGCTACCCACTAATCTGATGTGTCAGGCGGTAAAGCAAAAGCTCAGAAAGTTCAAGTCGGATATGAGTCTGAAAATCAAAGAAGAAGTCACCAAACAGATCAAAGTTAAGGTTCTCAGGGTAGTTGAATATCTGACTTGGTTAGCCAACATTGTGCCAGTTCCGAAGAAGGATGGGAAAGTAAGGGTGTGTGTCGACTATCGGGACTTAAACAGAGCAAGTCCCAAAGATGATTTCCCACTACCAACATACATATGCTGATCGACAATTGCGCCAAGCATGAACTCCAATACTTTGTAGATTGTTTCGCGGGTTATCGTCAGATATGGATGGATGAAGAAGATGGCGAGAAAACAACCTTCATTATACCATGGGGAGTATACTGCTACAAAATGATGTTGTTTGGTCTAAAAAATGCTGGGACCACTTATATGAGGGCCATGACAACAATTTTCCATGACATGATACACAAGGAGATAGAAGTATATGTGGATGACATCATCATCAAATCCAAGGAGGTACAGATCACATAGCAGATTTGAGAAAATTCTTTGATCGGCTTCGGAAGTACAATTTGGAATTGAATCCCGCAAAATGTGCCTTTGGAGTTCCTGCCGGAAAATTGTTAGGATTCATTGTCAGCCGCCGAGGAATTGAGCAAGATCCGTCAAAGGTCAAGGCTATGCAGGATTTACCACCGCCAAAGAACAAGAAATACGTAATGAGTTTCTTGGGGCGTCTCAATTACATCAGCCGCTTCATAGCACAATCAACTATGATATGTGAGCCGATTTTCAAAATGTTGAAGAAGGATGCCGCCACCAGTTGGACTGAAGACTGCCAGAAGGCTTTTGACAAAAATCAAAGAATACTTATCCACACCACCAGTCCTAGTCTCGCCAGAGCCTGGTAGACCACTTCTACTCTACCTCTCTGTATTAGATGGGGTTTTCGGCTGTGTCTTAGGACAAAATGACGAGACAAGAAGAAAGGAACATGCCATATATTATCTGAGTAAGAAGTTCACACCCTACGAAGCATGGTATTCTCTGCTGGAACGCATCTATTGTGCTCTGACGTGGACATCCCAGAAAATAGGGAAATACTTTTGTGCCTATAACACATATCTCATATCAAGGATGGATCCCTTAAAATACATCTTCCAGAAGCCCATGCCTACAGGGAAGCTAGCAAAGTGGCAAATATTGCTGAGTGAATTTGACATCATTTATGTGACTCAGAAGGCAGTTAAGGGACAGGCGTTAGAAGATCACCTTGCGGAAAATCCTATAGGAGGAGAATATGAACCACTAAAAAGTATTTTGCTGATGAAGAAGTGTCATTCGTAGGAGAAGATATCGCCAAAGCCTACGACGGGTGGAGAATGTTCTTCGATGGGGCTGAAATTTTCAAAGGAGCGGGTATTGGAGCCGTTTTGGTATCAGAAATCGATCAACATTACTCGGTGTCCGCAAAACTCAGATTTTTGTACACCAATAATATGGCGGAATATGAGGCTTGCATGTTGGGGCTCAATTTTTCCGTCGACATGAATATCCAGGAATTGCTGGTAATTGGTGATTCAGACCTTTTGGTACATCAGGTGCAAGGAGAATGGGCCAAAAAGAATACCAAAATACTACCATATCTTTATCACATACAGGAGATGATGAAGAGATTCACGAAGATATAGTTCAAACATGTCCCAAGAATCCAGATTGAGTTCGCAGATGCACTGGCCATCTTGTCCTCCATGATGCAACACCCGGACAAGAATTTCATCGATCCCATTCCGGTAAGAATCCATAATCAGCCAGCTTACTATGATCATGTTGAAGAATAAACAGACGGAAATCCATGGTTTCATGATATCAAGAAGTACTTGGAAAAAGTGGAGTATCTAGAGCATGCAAATCATACTCAGGAACGCATGCTCCGGAGGTTGTCCAACCATTTCTTCCAAAGTGGAGGAATTCTGTATAGAAGGACTCCAGACCTAGGGCCATTACTGTGTGTTGACGCCAAGAAAGCTTCTAAACTGCTTGAAGAGATACGCGCTGGAACTTGCGGAGCACATATGAATGGTTTCATTTTAGCCAAGAAGATACTTAGAGCAGGATATTTTTGGATGAGTATGGAAAGAGACTGCATCAGTTATGTCCAGAAGTGTCATCAGTGCCAAATACATGCAGATATGAGATGGGTGCCGCCAAATAACTTCATGCAACAAGTGCACCCTAGCCTTTTGCCGTCTGGGAAATGGATGTCATTGGACCAATCGAGCCTGCCGCTTCAAACGGGCACAGGTTCATTCTAGTGGCCATATACTACTTCACAAAATGGGTTGAAACTGCATCTTACAAAGTTGTAACCAAGAAAGTGGGCGCAGATTTTGTCAAAGATCGTATTATTTGCATATTCGGGGTGCCGTAGTCCATCATCACTGACAACGCCGCCAATCTCAACAGTGACCTAATGAAAGCTATATGCGAGACCTTCAAAATCAAGCACAAGAATTCCACAACATACCGGCCCCAAATGAATGGAGTCGTGGAGGCCCCCAACAAGAACATTAAAAAGATATTGAGGAAGATGGTAGAAAATCACAAGCAATGGCATGAGAAGTTACCATTTGCCTTATTGAAATATCGTACAACAGTCCGCACATCAACTGAGGCAACTCCTTATTGCTTGTCTACGGTACTTAAATCGTCATTTCTGCCGAGGTAGAAATTCCTTCCTTAAGAATTATACAGGAAGCTGAACTCAGTGATGAAGAGTGGGTAAGGAGCCGCTATGAACAATTAGCTCTCATTGACGGGAAAAGAATGAATGCATTATGTCATGGTCAACTTTATCAGAACATAATGTCCAGAGCTTTCAACAAAAGAGTCAAACCTAGTCTGTGCCCGCTGAATAATATGAGTAACACCCCATCTCGAGGGAGTTACAAAGTATTATTTATGTTGCACGGGGTGATCCTTTAGGTTAAAAAACTTAGGACCCCCCCCCCCCATCTTTTATTTGAATCAAGAGTTTGTATTCACTCAAAGTCTTTTAATAATAAATTTTACCAAATTTCTTGCTCTCTTTGTCTTTGTTTATCTGAATAATTCATATAATTCGAGCTCGACCGGGACCCACAGTTGTGGACCTCGAAGAGTGCCTAACACCTTCTCTTCGAGGTAATTTCGAGCCCTTACCCGATCTTTGGTGACGCAAACTAGTAAACCCAAGTCATATGCATATAGGTTCCCTAACGCACCTTACAACCGTTAGGTGGCAACTCTCCTCTTTTAAACTTCCTTAAAAGAGTTGTCACATGTCGAAACCTGATTTCACGAGAAAAAGAGGCGCGACAATGATTCACTATTTTTATTCATTAATCATTGTCTTCTTTTCGATCAAAACATGATAATGAGGAGCATGATACATCTATTTCTCTTTTTTCTAAATTTTAAATTTTTTGTACAATAGTTCAAAAAAATTACATGAAAAATAGAGTTGTCCAGCCAAGAATCAATGAATGAAAATGGACCAATATAGAAACCACTGAGGAGCTCGAACTTCGGGAGTTTCATTAGGCCTGCTATAGGGCAATTCTTCCAGATTTTTAGGTATTTATTATAGTTTGCGTTGCTATTCAAATCCTATCTTCGGCGTAGATAAACGTGCAAAATTGGTCTATTTATGTTTAACAAATAAATTTGGACTATAGTACCCTTCAATTGAATATAGGCAATATTGTTTTACACATAGACAACAAGATATTATTTGAATATGCACATAAGGTTAATCACGAGATCGATCAAAGTTCTGTTGGGTGCGAATTTGGAATGTTTTGGTATATTCACATTAATTTTTCAATAATAGGGTTTCGTCTGATCACTCCATCAACAATCGTATATTTTTTTGTCATTTTGGGGGCTGTGTAAAGATATTTTTTTCTGATATTTAATGATGACAATCTTCACGAGAATAACTAGTTTGAATAATGCTCTGAAGACAAGAGAGGATTGCTTAAGTGGTAAGTGTTGACCAAAAAAATTTTAATTTTTGCTTAACTAATTAGATTTTACAAAGAAGAGTTAATCTTAGTTAAAAATAATATCCAAAAGATAAATCTACCGGTATCACGACAAAATAAATAGTATGCTCTTTCCGGATGATAAGGAATATGAGTAATGATAGCAATATTCAATGATCCAAAAAGATGAAATATAGCATTAAATAGTAATAAGTAGCAATAAATGGCATTTAAATAAATAAAACGTGTGAGTCGCCCGAAAAAGGATGAGATCTATAGTTATTCTTTCTGACAATGATGAATGATTGATAAGCTTTTGAACACTTGGGTTGCTCTTGGGTCTGATGAAAATGCTAGACAAGAATCTTGGTAAAAAAGTTGTTTTTGTATATATGCGAAAAGACCAGATTCTCTCTTTATAAAGACAATGTGTTCTTCACAAATGAATATCCCGGTCCTCTATCATTGTGTCTCTTTCTATTTATAGAGAACATGTTCTTAGAAACCCTAATAGTACAAGTGCAAAGAATATCCGCTAGAATATTCTCTTTAGTGTCCTATCTTGAAACTAGCCGTTATAACTCTGTTAAGGATGCTCGACTTCGGCCTCAAAGGTTTATGACTCCTCGACCTTAATCCTTGTTGACTCTTTGACCACAACCTTCATTGTTTCTTGAACCACTTCGACTTTAGGCAGGTTTCTATGGGGGCCGCACTGGCGACACACATTGGCCTATGAATGCCTCACTAACACTATTATGACTTGAGATCTTTAGATAAGTTTTTACCTATACAGTTAGTCCCTCCGCTTATTGAGATCGACTTCACCGGCGAGTTCGATGAGCGAATTATGTCATCAGTGGTCGAGCTTGAGTGGACCGTACGGGTCATGGTTGTTGTGGTGAACGGGCGACGTAGCCCTCCGTGAGCCGCACATTTCAAATTGCTTCGATTTTCCCAGGTGATTTGTTGGAGTTAACATGTCCAAGGGTTAGGATGACGTCATGACACCATGTGTCATTATGACGTATATTCCTGACGCATAGCTTCGTTTCATGTGTGACTCTTGATTAGATCTGCCGCTACGACTCCGGTGCCAAGCATGATGAATTGTTTTTGGTTTTGGTGCCATGAATTCTATAAATAGGGACTCTTGAACCTGGTTTTGAAGTTTAAATCTTCTAACATTTCGAAGCACCAAAACTCTTTCCTACTCTCTTCTTCAATGAATCTCTTTTCTCTATTTCATTAACTTGTATTGTTTTTCATTCTCCCTCGTTTGTCACTTTCCTCTATTACCTTGAATTATGTCAAATGTATCTTCTGATGCTCACAAAGGGAGTCGTGTAGTTCTCTTGGCAGTGGTGTTTCCCGCACATAGGGAGAGAATTTCCGCCATTGTTGAGGATGAAGGCTTCCCGTCGGTGGAGGAAATAATCCCCCGTAATCCCGACTCCATGTCTGACCTTACCAAAGTACCTGACGTCGTGCCTGGAGTCTTAAATCGATGATGACGCCTAAGGAATTGGCGAAACTCAAGGTCAAATTCAGCCTTCCAAGCCATGTCAAGCTGATCCCCACCGGAGGGGATGTGGTACAGGTCCATAACCCTGGGTACTGCGCTCTTTATGCCTACCCCTTCCTCATCGATTATTCTTTCCCCCTCCTTCCGCTGGTGGAAGAATTTTGTCGTCACTATGGCGTCTGCCCTGCTCAGCTTGCGCCGTACATTTACAAGGTTATCAAGATATTGACTAAGTTTGCTGATTTTTCCGGGGTCAAACTGACGCTGCAACACTTAGTACACCTATCTGCTCCTAATTTTTATAAGGGAAAGATGCTGAAACTTTGCCACTAAGGAGGAAAATGTTTAGTGGTGAAGATGGATGACAAAGCCAATCGTTAGTTTTGGCTTAACTTCTTCTTTGTCAGAATCAAGGACGTCGTGGCCAATGTCAATGGCTGTCCTGAGGCTTGGAACTACACTCGTGAGTGCCTTGTTTCTTTCTTCATTTTTTTGGTTCTGAATTCTATTTTCTCACTTACCTCTTTTGCAGCCAATAGCCAGCCTCCTCCTTTGGTCGCTCACATCTTTGGCTGGGTCGAGCGACTTTTCTCCCATATCGTACGCGATTGGCCGAGTTTTTTCAAGAGATTCAAACCTGCTCTTCCTTCGACGGGTAATTTCTTTTCTTTGATCGTGGCCGTTCCACTTCCTATTGTGTGTGGATTGATTTTTCTAATTTAATGTTGTGTCTTTTCTCAGGCAGGGGATATTCTCGGAGGAGTCGGGCACCGGGGCCCTCTTTCCGAAGTACGGCTGATGTGTCTTCAACTTCTTCCCCTGTTACAACTTCTATGTCTTTTATACCGGTCTCAACCTCAGTTGTCGCAGTCTGAGAGCCCGTCTCCATTCCATCTGTTGTTTCTGCTCAACGTTTTTCACTAGTTGATGTGGATGATGTCTCTCCTGATGATGGTGGTCTAATTCCTCGTAAGAAGAGGGTCGTAGATACGGGGAGAGAGGCTGGTAGCCGTTGATTTGGGGGATTGAGGATTTCTTCTTCGAGAAACAGCCACAATGCACATTGGAGAGGGACCCGAGCTAGGTCCCGAGGTAGGTTTCGAGGTAGGTCTCGAGGCCCCGCACTTGGAGGAGATTAGCATACATCCTGCGGGGGACGTGGTCGAAGGCGAGGTGCATAATGATGGCCTTGCACTTCCGAGGCACGAAGAGGCCTCGTCTTTTAGGGTCGCGGTGGACTTCCCTTCTGCAGCTGACGATAGAGGGAAGGTTGTCGCTGAAGAAGATGTTGGATCTGACTCCAAAATGAATATGGATGAGTTGAGCATGATCGATGAGGGGCTTACTCAACTCAAAGTGAGGTTGGAAGGGAGCTCCAGGACTATTACGATTCCAATGGATCATAATCTTCTTGTAAACACCGCAAAAATAGTCCCTTCCCTTGGTCCCCTTTGTTCTGAAATTGAGGTAATGACCCTCGAGACAATAGCCGACATCACCTTGATGAATAACATTGTAGGCCTTACTCTCCAAGTAAGTACAACTGTTGTCTGTTCTTTTCCTTATGTTTTGCTTTCTTTTATAAACTCTAATTTCTTTTCTTCGTTTTGAAGATGGTTATTTTAGAGATCCAGAGTGCTCGTCGGGTGAAGAAATGTAAAGATGTTTATGTGAAGTTGAAGGACAAGTATTTTAAATGTCTTAAAAAGTATCGGGAGCTCTGGTGTCAGCTCCGTGAAGGCGGCGATGTGTGCCAGCTGAGGGAGGACTTGAAGGAGAGAGACGAGGAGTTGATGCGGGTTGTGGAAAAATGCAACATCCTGGAAGGGACGTTGAGGAGAAAAGAGGAGGAGCTTGATCTTAGCAGGTGGCGTAGAATCCCAATGCAGTGATCTCCAAGCCTAGGTAGTCCTGATGTGAGGTCAACTCGAAGAGTATCAACTTAGGGCAGGGGCCTTTAGTGGCGAGGTCTCCGAGAAGCAAGAGGAGCTAGAGAAGGCGGAGTCCGCTTGGTCGGAAGCTCATAGGAATGCAGAGTCCCTTAAAGTGGCAAATCGAACTCTTCATTCTGAGAGAGAAAATGATTTGTCAGTGGCAAGGCTTAAAGAAGAGCGTCTTGATGAAAGGATTGGGGAGTTAGATAAAGAGACCTTTGATCTTTATGATCGGGTTGCCGCTCTAGAGGCCAAGAAGTCCGAACTGCTTGCACGTCCTTCTTCATTTGGTGCTTCTGGCTTCCCCAAAGTTCCTTGTAAGTTGTATGAAGAGTGGATTCGTGCCGAGGCCCAATTGGATGTGCTTTATGAGTGGATAGAGGGTTCTATTCCTACGGTGGAATTTGAGGATGCTCGGGTCAAGGCTCACGAGGCTCGGATTGCTTGTGGCTATGACCCGACCATGCCTCATCCTGGTGAATAAGGGGAGGACGGTGAGGATGCTATAGACTGCCTTGAGGACGAGGCCTGGTATTATTCCATGTATCATCAGGTCGATGATGGAGAAGGCATTGAGGTTCAGGATGATGAGGGCGTCGCGGTTCGTGATGGTAGTGGCCAGAAGTAGTTTTTTGTTTTTCTATTATTTTTGTATATGTTGGCATCTTCAAGAGACTTTGTAAGAAACCTTTTTTTATAAATACCAGAGTTGGTTTTTGCTTTCATCAGCACCTTTCTTGTTTGTTGTGGTTTGTTTATGTACTTTTCATGTTTTGCTCCTTCATACTTTTGTCATTGTCCTTGTATGTATCAAAGTTTACTGAAAATGTGGCTGAGGGTTGATAGGTGTTTTTTAAACTTGGTTGAATTCTTACCTTTTTAAATTGATCTCGGTCAAGGGCCAGTATGTATTGTTCGAACTTGGTCAAAATTTTTACCTTTTATTAATCATGGCCGAGGGTCGGTAGTTGTTTTTCAAACTTGGTCGAACTTATCTTTTTATTGATCTCGGCCGAGGGCCGGTAGGTATTGTTCGAACTTGGTCAAAATTTTTACCTTTTATTAATCATGGTCGAGGGACGGTACGTGTTGTTCGAACTTTGTTGAACATAGCATTATGATAACCTTTTGTTAATCGTGGTCGAGGGCCGTTAGGTATTGTTCAGGCGGGGTCGAACATAACCTTATATTAATCATGGCTGATGGTCGATAGGTGTTGTTCCAGAGGGGTCGAACATAACCTTATGTTAATAATAATCGAGGGCTGATAGATGTTGTTCGAGCGGGGTCGAACATAACCTTTTGTTAGTCAGGACCGAGGACTGGTAGGTGTTGTTCGAACTTGGACGAGCATAACCTTATGTTAGTAGGGGCCGAGGGCCAAGAGGTGTTTCTGATAAACGTAAGTTTCTTATTAATTTGATATTGTTGCTCTGGTAACATGATTTGAGAGAGTTACAAAATTTTTGGGCATTGGTTGGTGTTCCAGTCCCATTCCAAGTCTATCTAGTCCCTTCATTTCCTGACTTGGAGAGTATTGAGGAGTTGGTCAATGTAAGAGAAAAATCAGGCCCTCCCTCACATACTTTTACCCGAAGTGTTCCCATTGTCACTTCGTTAAAAACCTCCTTAAGAAAACCCTAATGGACAAAGCTCAAGTAACGAAAAAAGAGTAGGACTTGGGGACACTTCTTCCTTAGAAGTTGAAGCATTTGAGGTGGCTGATGTTCCAATTGTTTGGTAGTTTCTTTCCATCCATTGTCTCTAATTGGAATAAACCCTTGTTCTCTTTGGCTATAATTTTTTAGGGGTCGTCCCAGTTTGTTCCCAGCTTGCCTTCCTATGGGTCTTTTCTTGCTTGAATTTTGGCTTTGAGTACGTAGTCCCCGACTTTGAGCGGTCGGACCTTCGCTTTCTTGTTGTAATAATGTGATGCTTGCTGCTTTTGGGAAACTGTCCTTATGTACGCCATATCTCTTCGTTCATCGATTTCATCGAGTTACTGCCTTCTCTCTCATCATTACTAGTACCGCTTTCATGGGATTACCTTAGGCTGGGTTCTCCGACTGGTATAACTACTTCGGTCCCACAGAACAAAGAGTAGGGCGTCTTTCCTGTGCTCGTCTTCGGTGTAGTTATGTACACGCATAATACTTCTGGCAGTATCTTCGGCCACTATCCGTTGGCGTCTTCGAGCTTTTTCTTCATGATGTTTAATATGGACTTGTTGGAGGACTCCGCTTGTTTGTTACCCGCTGGATGATACGGGGTTGAAAGTATTCTCTTGATATGCTATTTCTCGAAGAATTCAGTAGTTTTCTTTCTCGTGAATTGGGGCCCACTGTCGCAGCTGATCTCCTTGGGTAGACCGAATCGGCAGATGATGTTCCTCCATATAAAGGTGATTACCTCTTGTTCGTGTATTTGGGCGAACGCTCCTGCTTCCACCCATTTAGAAAAATAGTTAGTTAAAACTAAAAGGAATCGTACATTACCTCGCCCTGTTGAGAGGGGGCCCATGATGTCCATTCCCCGCTTGATAAACGGCCACAGAGAGGTGACTGATTGAAGGTGTTATGTTGCTTGGTGAATCATTGGGGCGTACTTCTGGTATTGTTCGCATTTCTTCACAAATTTTGAGGCATCTTTTTCACGGTAGGCCAGTAGTATCCTGCCTGTATGAGGTATCTGACGAGTGCTCGATTGCCTGAGTGAGAACTGCAATGGCCTTCATGGACTTCTTCGAGGACGCGCTGGGTTTCGTTTGGACCCAAGCATTTCGCCAGAGGGCCTTTGTAAGTCATCTTGTACATGTCGCTATGGAGGAGACTGTATCTGGCTGCTTGCATTCTTAGTTTCTTGATTTCTTTCTTATCATTTTGGAGCGTGTTTTCCTTCAAATAGGCGATAATACGATTGCGCCAATCCAAAGTTAAGCTTACAGATTTTACCTCGATTTGGTCGAGCGATGAGTTGAGGAGGTGGACTTGTTGATACCCAATTTTTCCCTCATATTTTTCAAATATATATATATATATATATATATATAT
>ML346075.1:0-76980 GCA_005239505.1 Nicotiana paniculata
TGAGCCTTAAGAAATGAAATAACTCTGCGGGGATTATACTCTAAGGTACCCCTTCACTCTAATGGCGGTAAGCTTGGCATAGACACCGTCACATACATAGTGTGACAATAAAGAATATCATAATAGGGCGACAACTAGTCCACACCCAAGATAACATCAAAATCTACCATGCTAAGTAATAATAAATCGGCTCTGGTCTCAAAATCACTAAGAGTAATAAAAAATGACCGATACACATGGTCCACAACAAGAGGATCTCTCACAAGAGTAGACACAAAAAAAGGGAAACTCGAGGAATCCTGATATACACCCAAATATGGGGAAAAATAAAAGGACACATAGGAATACGTAGAGCCAGGGTCAAATAATATCGACGCATCTCTATGACAGACTGGAACAATACATGTAATGACAAAGTAAAAAAGAAACTTCTTGTACGTGTCGGAAGAGCATAATACATGTCCTGGCCTCCCCCTTTAGGGCGACCTCGACCTCCCCGACCTCCACCTTGAGCTGGCTAAGCAGGTGGGCCGGTAGCTGGTACTGGAAGCATGGCCTGCGGACCCGATTCAGCATGTGGTGGCTGAGAAGTCTGTGGATGTGCACCCCTTCTAATTATGGGGAAATCCTTCACCATATGGCGAGTGTCGCCCCACTCAAAACAACCCCTTGGAGGGCGTGGCTGCTGTGACTAACTCGAGCCAGGTCTATTGGACTGGTCGCTAATAGCACCCCGAGCAGGAGGCATATTAGATAATGGCAGTGCATAATAAGGCTCCCGGGGCCTAAAAGGAGCTTGAACATCACTGGTTGCTGGAAGGGCTGTATGAACGGGCGACTCACATAAACCCTACCATGGCAAGCTATTAGGACACGAGCTCCAAAATAATAACTAGTCTCTCGATACCTCTTGGCCTCTCGCTCCTCTCTGACCCGTGAAAGCGTGCCCTTTGATCCTGATTTTGGGGTGGAGTCCCTCAATAAAGCGACGAACACTCTCTCAAACTGTAGAAACCAAATCCGATGCATGTCGGGTAAAATCACTGAAACATACTGCAAACTCCGACAAAATAATTTAATCCTGGCGCAACTACTCAAACTCCATGCACCACCACTGATACCTGAATTGTCCGGACTACTGAACTAATAGCATGCCACCACTAATAGGCTACTCCTCTAAGCTGGAATATGGTAAAAGAAACCCCACTCATCTCCGCTACACCCACAGTACGGAGAATACGATTACACTCCTCCAGAAAACCCTCGGCATCATCGGTAGCCAATCCGCTGAAGGTAGATGGGTGGTACTTCTTGTACCTATCAAGTCTGAGGTGCTCTACCATAGAAGCAGTTTCCCTGGTCTCATGCTGATCCGGAGCTACAGACTGCATAAGAATGAACTCTAGGGCGTGATCAACCTGGACCCTCTGCTCAAGAGTACGGGCTGAAGGATTATGTGCCCCGGCCTGAGATGTGGCGGGAGCTAGTGGGATCAATCCTTCCTGAATTAAGGTGTTGAACATGCTTAGGAAGTGGGCTAGAGTGTCCTTGAGGGCTGGTGCAGCAATACGAACCTCCGGTGCCTGCCTTCCAGCTGGAGATGCAGGGGGCTCCACTGTAGCAGGTCGTGCGGGTGCTCTAGCTGCACCGCGTGGTCGTCCTCTACCCCGGCCCCTGTCTCTACCGGCTCTAGCAGGGGGCGCGGGTGCCTGGTCATCAGATACCCTGGTGCGGGTCCTCACTATATATTAGAAATAATAGAATATATAAAATTTAGAATTTGATGTCAGTAACTCGCACGACAAGGAATCAAAAGAAATATGATTGGTCCTAGCAGTTCCATAGCCTCTTGAAGATAAGTACAGACGTCTCCGTACCGATTTTCTTGTGTAGCGCGATAGTTGATATTTAATTAATTGCTTCAAGTGTTGTAACTTTTTCAAAAGTAATAATGTACTAATAATCCTTTTCATAACTTTGGATTCTCTTGCGTAGTGCTGTTATGATAAAATTAATAAATTTCATCTCGATCACACATTCGCTTGCGTAGCCTGGTTACGACATCTTATTATTCAAAATTTTCTTTAATTTTTCTAATAATCCAGAAATAAAAGCAGATACGTATATATAAAAATCATATAAATCATAGTTTGTCTAAAATTAATTTAATCCATGTTTAAGTCAATAAAGTGGCTGTGCTGGAACCACGGGGTTGTTATGACCCAAATTCTCCTTTCATGAATCATCGTGACAACACCTAGTCTCTACAACTAGGTAAGCAGTTGAGGTTCCGCTCGGCATATACAATAGTCAAATCTCAAAATATACATAGCACTCCCAAGACCCGAAACATCATAAGTCACATGCTGATACGAAGTTCCAATTGTTCAATACATTACTGCCTATAGAAATAAGATAAGAATGAACATAGGGGCATAGATGGGGGACCCTGACCACTCCTTCTAAATCATTTTTAGTGCTTAATCATCCGCACAAGCGTCCCCGCACCTGGGGTTCCCCAACCGCAGGTGCGAAACACCAGAAACCATCAAACATAAAAAATTTCCTAAGTCCAATATTTCCTCCGTTAAGCATCTGAAACACACCCGAGGCCCCCGGAACCTCAACCAAACATACCAACCAATCCTAAAACACCATAAAAACTTATTCAATCCCTGAAACTACATGAAACAATGCTAAAATTACGAATCATCCTCCAATTCAAACATAAAGAACTTGAAACTACCAAATTCGACAATCGATGCCGAAACATATCAAACCACATATGATTGCCCCAAATTATTCACAGAAGTCATATTCAACCTTACGGAGCTATTCCAATTTCCGTAATCAGAATCTGACCCCGATCTAAAAAATTTCACTACCGGTCAAAATCTCAAAAACATCAACTTTCGCCATTTCAAACTTAAATGAGTTATAGACCTCCAAAATACAATCCGTACATGCCCCAACGTACAAAATCACCTAACGGAGCTAATGAAACTGATAGAACTCCATTGCAGAGTCATCTTCACACAATTTCGACTACCTTCTAAAATCCTAAGGCTTAAACTCCCATATAGGGACTAAGTTTCCCAAAACACTCCAAAACCCAAAACAAAACCTTCCCAAAAGGGCCAATAGCAGAAAATAATACGGGGAAAGCAGTTAATAGGGGATTAGGGCTATAACTCTCATAATGACCGTCCAGGTCATCATATCCTCCCCCTCTTAAAACAATTGTTCGTCCTCGAACGAGTATAGTGTTAAGTTGGTATTTTACCAACTTATCTCGTCTTTCAGCTTAGATTTTTTCTATGTTTAGTTGATAAAATCATATGTTAATGTTGTTTACTTATATTTTATAGATTCTATGTGATTTTGAAGTGATCATGAAGAAACCAAGTGAAAACAAGTCAAAGAGAAGTTGAAAGGAAGAAAATCTGGGAAAAGGCCTCAGTTGTCGCAATTGCGACAAAGAAGTGGGAAATGCGAAGAAAATAGTCTTAGCAAATGCGAATAAGGACTTCGCAAATGCGAAGTCAACCCAGCCAAGAAGAGTTCGCAAATGCGAAAGAAAGGTAGAAAATGCAAAGTCAACCCAAAAAGTCAAACTTCGCAAATGCGAGGAACTCCATCATAATGCGAAGCCAAGTGCACAGTGCAATGTTCGCAATTGCGAACATACAGATCGATAGTCAACCTTTAAGTTCAGTTCGCAAATGCGAACATAGCTTCGCAAATGTGATGATTGCGCTTCAGTGCTGGGCATTTCTGCCATTTCACATTTTCTTCATGCCAACCTTTTAATACCCCCTAGCTCATTTTTGTAAAATATATTTGGCTTATTTTCATTACTTATATTAGAGAGAGAAAGTTTTGGAAGTTAGGGTTCTTTCACACACACTTGGTTCTTGAAGATTTGAAGCTTTTGGTTGAGAATTTCTTACTCATTTATGCTCTTTTCTTCATTTCCTTGCTTTGTATTAAATATTTAAGTCTGTAGTATTTATTTCCAACACTTGAATCTTGTTTATGTAAATATTTATATTTAAAGTGTGGATTATGTATCTTGTTGTGCTTATGTATTGAACAATTTTTAGTTATATTGAAATGAGTTATTGTTTCTTTAATTATTATTGTTCTATAATATTTACAAAGGGATTGGCTAACCCTAAGACTCGCGCATTAACTTCGAATTAATTTTGGGAAAGATTATTTGGGGTTGTGAAAGATTAATTAACAAGAACTTGAGGCTTTAACTCTCATTTTATAGATTATACCTAAAAGATAATATAAAAAAATAGTGGAAACTTCCTTGAAAAAAAAGTAAGAAAGAAGAAAAAGGACGGAAAAATAAGGATTTGAATAAATAGAAGACTAGATGATGAAATAGAAAAATGAAGAAAGGGTGGAAAAGCTATTGAAGGAAGTATACTTTGATTGTTGAAAAATTGTAGTGCTTGGGGAGGTTGTGTGTCACTCTTATCCAAATTGTGCCCTACCTTAACCAAAAGTCTAAACTACAACCCTTTTTGTCCTTATTGATTTTTAACCAAGTGTGTGTACATTAGAAGAGAAATACATAAAGGGCAAGCCTATGATACTAGTTGTGCGCATTTGAATATTTTTGTGAGAGAGAGCTAATTCATTCCATATGATATCCCATTTGTTACACCCCATGTTTTTGTACGTGAAAATAGGCCATAAGTAAATTGATGGAAGCTCGGAAAATGAGATGTTACATCCTGCATTTTCATACGTTAAAGCTTCGCCGTTAGTTAATCGACCTAAGTTCGGGAATGATATTATTTTGAGATTATAAGCATCCTGCCATTTCTAACAAATGATGAGTAAATTCGTGAAGGTGAGAGGGTAATAAAACGGAAGAAAATGAATTTCATCAAAATTTGACATTGGGGATAAAGTATGGTCCGAGCTATAATACCCGGTATTTATGGACTAGTGCCATACAAGGTACTACATGACCATAGTAGTAAGTTGTACAAAGTGTGTTAAAAGTGAGTAGTATTTTAAGTAATTTGAGATAATTTCTAATTATTTGTATATGTGGTATATTAAATATAATAGTTTTCCAAGTCATCCACAAGTGTGGGGCCCACATCCAGTAAAATTCATAAATAACCAACATAAGTACCATTTGCCATTCTAGCATGAATCTACACATAAGTAACATTAGCCATTCTAGTATGAACCTACACACGAATCTCAACTTCATAAAGAACCAACATAAACAATTATCCATGAACCTGCATATATCACATAAGCACGCAAGGTCTTCAAACAATTCAAAGCAACATAAGGTTTTGCAACCATAAGGGAGTACGGTGCAATCTTTCTCAAGAATATTATACAGATTTTTCCTTCTCCGATCTTGTCGTTACGTATTGTCACAACTAACGGGTGTTAAAGGGAATTTCAAGAGAATTGGTTCATGTATGTTAAGGCTATTCCTTCTTTAATTTTGGCATGATCCATACGATACAAACAAAACGAGTAAATGCAGAACTTCCATAAATGATTATATTCATAGAAATGCTAGAGATGCTTATATTATTGATTCCCCATATGTATTATTATTCTATCGTCTATTTATGGGTCTCATAAAATACATAAGTTGATAAATTTTATTTCATGATATTAATTAGAGGCATAATGGTCTTATGAAACTCCGAAAGATTTTGTTGACGTACTTCTCATGCATTGCATTCATTTACATTGATCCATAACCAGATGGCGTTATATACGTGTATATATATATATATGTGTGTGTGTGTGTGTGTCTGTGTGTGTGTGTGTATGGAATATGGAAAAAAGTTACGGCATTATATACGCACCACCACTGGATCGACTGGTATAAGTTGATGATGTTTCCCACAGTGGCGGAGATGATATGATGGGATGCCCTCAGAGGCTTTATGATATTATGAACACATAGACCCATGCATGGTATGGAATTTATACACATATGCATGACATTAGACGTATTGAATGATTCATAGAGTTCTTCTGACTTACATGTCGAGTCTTTTACTCCATGTTTCTCTCACATCTATTGTTTACTGATTTTCATTCCCTACATACTCGGTACATTATTTGTACTGACGTCCCTTTTGAATGGGGACGCTGCGTTTCATGACCCTAAGTCTTGATAAACAGGTTGAGAGTCCTCTAAGTAGGCTATCAGCTCACCGAAAGGTATTGGTGCACTCCATTTGCTCCGGAGTTGCTTATTGGTCAGTACGATTTAGGTCACGTATTGATTGGTACGGTGGGACTCTGTCCCGACCTTTATGGTATTTATCAACTCTTATAGGCATGTAGACATATGTCATGTACGTAACATATTGTATGGCCTTGTCGGCCTATGTTTAGTATACGAGAGATCATTTTGGTCTTATAGGCCCATATTGTTATGTGTAAGTTAGTATTACATGTTTTATTCTAGTCATCCTACGAAAACCTTTCCATATCATTTACCTATGATATCATGATACAAAAATATATTTTATGGTGGTACTCGGTTGAGTAAGGTACCTTGTGCCCGTCGCGGCCCTTTAGTTTGCGTCATGACAAAAGTGGTATCAGAGTAGTTCGGTCCTAGGGAGTCTACAAGCCGTGTCTAGTAGGGTCTTGTTTATGGGTGTTTCGTGCACCACCCTTATAAGTAGGAGGCTACATGTAATTTAGGATTGTCACTCTTTCTTCTTACTCTAGATCGTATGGTAGAGCTCATTTATCAGAATCCAAACTCCTAGCTTCTATTTCATTCGTAATAAGATGATACCTACATTTGGTAAGATGTTTAATGTGGCTATGGAAGAGTTGAGTCAGAGGGACTCGATTTTTCATGATGTTCATGATGAGTAAATGTAAGGTCTTCAGTAGATCATGTGTGTACTAAGACGTGTAAGCCTCTTGATAAGGAGATTTAAGGAAAGAATATCTATCCACCCCTATGGTGAAAGGCAACGAGAGATTCAAAAGATAGATACAAATTTCAACAATTAAAAGAAGCAAAATGAAGAAGGGTACGAGGTACCCAGTTAGTGAAGATTATCATTATTTACAATTCAGGTAGAGAAATATAAGCATTTTGAGTTACCTTCAATTGTAACATAGGTATGTACAATTGGCCACACCCCTCTCATTTATGCCCTATGGAAACTAACAGAAGTAGTATAAGAGAAGGACAAATATCAGCATCCGGCTAGGGTTGGAGTGACCCAAAATGGTGGAGGGATTGTTTGCGTTAGTTGACATTTCCGAAGGATATTGAAAATGTGCTAATAGATCTCCTGGCGAGACATCCATATGGTGCACTCTAAGAATGTACAGCTAGATATGAGTACTACAAAGATAAGCACTGGAAGCCTGGAAGGGATAAATATTATCTTAGTGTGGCTCTCGTCCCTAGTAGAGCGAGAACGTTAAGCAACCCGAAGAGCCAGCGGATGAAACGAGGGGAGTAAAAAGCAAAAGCAAAATCTGTTGTTGAAAGTTTTCAGAGTAAAGTAATAGACATAAATGTTAGCGGGAAATAAGAAGAGAGTTAATGTGATACATGGATGACAACGGTAGGTCAAAAAATGACTATATTAAAGACTCTATAGTTAAGAGAAGGAAAAGACAAAAGGTGACATGCCTTGAGACCACAAAAGATTAAAGGCCATACAGTCATACCCTCATTTCAATAAATAAGTTCGTGACTTTAACTTGATTACCAGAAGAAAAAGTTGGACCCCAGAATAATAGAAATCAGTATGGGATGGTAAAAAAGATAAACTAAATGTGAGTTAAGGAGTAAGTGGTTGGATTATAGTGAGCATCATGAGAATTTCAGATTACGTTTCGGCAATAATATAATGGACAATAGATGAAGATTCATGAGAAATTCAAAGAGTGGTCATTCAGGAAGACACTTCCCTAAAGTAAGCAATATAAGCAAAGTTAAGCTTAAGGGACTGTAGGTGCCAGTTACACTAGGTGTCCCCCTCGTGAGTAAGGAAATTTGTTATCCTTGGTATAGAAGGATTTCCGCAAAGTAAGTAAGGGTCATCGATGATGTAAAAAGAAGTCAAAGATGAAGAGGTGAAACATTTATATGTAGATCATCATATCACTAAATATTAGCACTCCCCTAAAAGGGGGAATATGGAGAGACGTGGCATTATGTCAGAATTAAGTGGTTCTAGTAATTATGGTATACTAAAGGAAGAATGCGATAAAAAATGAACAAAAGGACGAGATTGCACTTCTTGAGCCTACAAATATGCTACGATTCAAGAACCTTATGCAAATACGACGTTATGAAAAAGGAAATAAGGGTCCCTGCCCGAGATGTTATTGATAGATAAGGAGTCAGTGCGAGACATAAAACAAAGGAAATAACCCAAGAAAGATTACGCGAAATATTGATATGAGAATGGGCCAACGAATAGTTAGTAATTGATTCAGGAAGAGCCTATTTATGGATAAGCAGGAGGTTACAGACAAGTTAGCAGATCGTGCAAGATAAACATAGTAAAACCCAATATAGTGAATTCAGTCTCGCAGATATAACATTGTGATCCTTGATAAATATTAAGATAGGAGTTGGGGTAGTTAAAGGTACCGTACGAGTATTACAAAAATAAAAGAGAGTGCAACTAGGAAGACAGTCGAAATATCAGTTCAAAAGCAACCCTACAAGCACATGAGTGTTGAGGTAAATAACTAAGGATTAATGCAAGTGAGTACGAACATAAAATATTCTATCGGGAATATGATGTAATGAGCTCGCAACTTTACAATAGTCAGAGGATCCTCCCTAAAAACTACAATGAAAGACTAGCTGAGGAAGTAAGGAAGAAGGCTTCAACCTAAGCATAGTGACCTAAGGAAGAAATGGTCTTATAACAACAGTCTCACAGCAACATTGTATTCACTCCATAAGAAAATGACACCTACCATGGCTAATGAACGGGAAGTAAAATCAGAAGTAATATTCAAGATCATATGAGTTGTATGGAATTCCAATATGTGTGGGAAATAAGGTAATCAAAGTATGCACGCAACAAGGGGGCAGAAAGAGCAGGAAAAGTAATTGCTTACATTTAAAGAAAGTTGAGAAGGAACGAAAGGAATTATTTGATTAATGACCCATGGTATGTTATGAATACACCTAAGATTTTGGAGTTTTATACATGAAACATATATGTTGACAATCATATAGACGTAGACGACTCCGGCATAAGTTAAAAGAAACAATTGAGCCCAGGGCATATACAAAGGATTGAATTGTTAGAAGATTGGATCATGAATATTCCATAGCGTCCATGAAGGGCTAAGGTAATAACTAATGGCATGAGCCGTAGATTGGAAGATAGCTTAAGCCTACAGAAAGGTTGATCAGAGGAAAGAGGAAACTAAAGAGTTACTTTAACTAAGTAAATCAGGAGTTCGATTATTGGACCCCAAAAATTATGGACATCGTGATTGAGAACATTAGAGGATTACCCTTAGATACCAGGGGTACAAGAGAGATAGTATAGTATCCAATGGCTTTACGATAATGCCAGTTCGAAAAGTACCAGCCTCGCAAGAAGCTAGTGTGAAGCTCTCACCGAATCATGTTAAAGGGTGCAAGTATTATAATAGAAGTTAAAGTTGTCGATGTGAATTATACCTATGTGGAAGGGAGGTCATGAAAGAGATGCAAGGTTTTATGAAAGACTTTAAGGTAAGTAAGGAAAAGGTAAACAACATACGAGATAATCAAATGCAGAAGGTTTTCAATAGTTCATACTTCGGATAAAAGTCTAGAAGCGTAGGGATTCAGTATCCAGGAACAATAGCGGCATCGTCAGTAACATATCTTCCAGCCTATGGTTTCTAGGTATTAATATGCCTAGTCAGGAGAGTAAAGAAGAGCTAGAGACAATGTGACATCTCGCTTGATGTTCTAATATAACACAAGGAAATCTATGGTGCAAGAAAGTTGAAGGAAGTTTGCGAGTAATATAAATAGATATGTGTAGGTCACAAGCTAAAGTATGGTAAAGCGACAAGGTTTTAGGAAGACAAGAGTAAGGATAAGAAAAGGCAAGTGAGAAGGTGATGAGAAGGGATAAGTCCTCTGGATTAAGCCTATGAGAATAAGAATTATTGAAAGCTCAGTATAGCATGAATATACTCAAAGGACTAAGACTAGTAGTATTTAAAAGAGATGGAATGCTTCCCTGGTAATAGAGTAAGGCTCTAATTGTGATAGATAAAGGATGATGTTTGGGCCTTCGATTGAATACTGATTTGAGGAATTGTACAGGATTAAACTACCCTCATAGGGAGAATCACATTGGGATGTTATAAAATGTCACGACCCAAATTGATAGACCGCGACAGGCACTTGGTACCTTACTCAACCGAGTACCAATGTAACATATCTTTCTTATTACATCATCATATACTCGTTACATACGGTCCTAATAGGCCAACATAATTATTTATAAACTCTAAACATAAGCCGACAAGGCCATACAAGTATTTGTATACATGACATATGTCTACAAGCCTCTAAGAGTTCATAAGTATCATAAAGGTCAGGACTGCGCCCCGCCGTACCAATCAATACATGTCCTAATTATACTGACGAAATAAGCCACTCCGGGGCAAATGGAGCGGACCAACATCTTCTACTGAGCTGATAGCCTACTTGGAGGGCTCTCAACCTGTCTATCAGGAACTTCGGGCATGAAACGCAGCGTCCCTAGGAAAAAGGGACGTTAGTACGAAATAATATACTAAGTATGTAAGGAAATATATAGAAAGCTAAAATTGAACTGATAATCTAAACATATGCTTACCTGCTGATACTGACTCAATTCTCCCAATATAATAAGTAAAATAGTTGACCGGCCCTATAAGGCTCGGTATATATATATATAACTGCTCGGCCGTAGTAGGCTCGCTCGTAGGAGCTCGGCCATACTAAGCTCTGTATCTCGGCTATCTGGGCTCACTCAAAGGCGCTCGGCCATAGTAGGCTCGGTATATAACTTACCATCCGATCAGAAGTTGCCCAATAGGGGCCTGCCCGTCGAATATAGCTCGATGGTTATGAAAATACTGTAATACTGTATATATATACTCTACGCTTTCTTGACTGGAAAAAGAAAATGCTCAAATGAATATGAAATCCCGATAAAGAGACTATTGTAACTTGCGAGACTAGCAAAACATACGTAAATTTCGGGATATGAATTTTTCTTTATGCCTTGTTGTCAAACTTATGTAATGACGAGATCATGCCAAAATAAAGAAAGAGTTTAGCCTTAACATACCTCGAGTAGGAAAAACTCTGTATAATATTCCATTGGAAACTTCGTGGATTGAACTTAGAACTCAAAAAATCGGATTAAGCTTCTGCTTCTTGAAACAGTTAAACGATCTAGCTTATGTTTTTTTTTTTGGAAATTCTTGAATGAACTTTAGCTTCTTCTTCTTTGAAAAATTTGAACGAAAATAGGCTTCTTCTCCTTGAATTCTTTGAACTAGGAAAGGTGGAGTATGTTTCTTGTTTTGGATTTGGACGCTCTTGGTTCTGTTTTGTCCAAGATGAATGGAATAAGACCAATTCTCTTATTAAATTCAACTAATACCTATGACTTTTATGACTACTTAGTCATTTTCTTTATTTGTGGCTTCTTGCGGAGTTTTTGAGGGGTAATTTATAAATTTTTATCTACTTATTAGTTAACTGGGTAATGTACCGTTATCCGGTAATTAACCAATTACCCGTATAATTAAAAAATTATCTAAAATTACCTAAAAGTACTACTCATTTTTAATATACTTTATATATCATATTATCACGGCCATATGGTAACTTGTATGGTACTAGTCCTTAGTTATCATGTAGTATCGCTCGACCCGTATTTTACCCAAATTGGCCACTTTCAACGAAACTCATTTTCTTTAATTTGTGCACCATTTATCCTTCATGACACGTACTTATCGCTTGTTATAAATAACATAATCCTTATAATCTCCAAATAATATTTTTTCTTGGACTGATGTCAATTACCTTACGAAAAATTCAACGTACAATACTACATAGTACAACATTGTCGTAATTTAATACTACGGGACAAAATACCGAAGTAATATTGCGGGGCGTAACATCATTTTCCCCTTTGGAACATTCATCCTCGAATGTTAACTGATGCTCTTGTCATTTTCATAACTTATAGCTCTTGTTAATACCTTAATACTCTCCTTGTCATTGAGGCAGTTGTTCTGTGAATAAATGCAAAGGACATGGCACTCCCCCCTGTAGGCCTCTTTCTCACGCTACGATTTATGGTCGGAGTCCTTCCAGTCTCGTAACTGTTTCTACCTTCTATCATGCAGCCTGTACGACTCTGACCTTGTAAGTGCGTTTATGCGTCTCTTCCTTTCCTTTTTCCTCAAGCTGTTAGCAAATTTCTAGGTCTTACTTTGTAAACATATACATAGCTCAATAGGATGTCTCTCTGGTCATGTTTAGGTTACTGAAGCTCTTCGCTCGATACCTTGTAGAACATGCAAATATTGCTATATCTTATTTCATACACCTGAATCTTTATCACATCTACGTAGGTTATACTATACCATAACTCTTACTTTGATTTATCATTACTGAGGTCTACAACTAACTCCAGGTTACTCTCGTTGCTTATCCTTAAGACTAATTGTCTAATTTCATCTCATATTGTTGAACTTTCATCCATTTATTGTTTATTCACCATCTACCACTGATAACTTGATCTCTTATGACACCTCCGCTAGGGCTCACGTTTCAACGGGGAACATCTAAAATGATTAGACTGATCCACCTTTGGCGATACCATGCTTTCATAACTGTATCTCATAGAATTCCCATTCGATTCACCTTGCGTGGGTACTTTAATCATGTCCAATTCATAAGACCCTCTTCTTTTCTTTGTCAGATCGTTATTCAATCGAAGGCCCAAAAATCATCTTTCATCTATCACAATTACACCCTCATTCTAATTACCAAGGCAGCATTCCATCTCTTCTAAATACTAGTAATCTTAGATTTCTTTAAATTCATTCAGGTTATAGTGAGCTTTTTATAACTTAGAGAAACCATCTGCTTTTTTTTTTTTTAATGGGCTTAATCATAAGGACTTATCCATTTTCGTTACCTTTTCACTCGTCCGTCCTTATCCTTACACCTGTCTTCTAGAAGCTTGTCGCTTCACCATATAATATCTTGTGAACTACACATATCTATTTATATTTCTTGCAACCTTTCAACTTGCTTGCATCATGGGTTTCCCTATATCATTTTTGGAATATCGAGCGAGACATCACATTGTCTCTAACTCTTATTTACTCTCCTAGTCGTGCTTTTTGATACCTAGACCATAAGCTGGAAAATATGTTACTGACGATGTCGCTATTAGTCCTAGATACTGAATCCCCCGTGCTTATAGCCATCTATCCGACGTATGAACTGTTCACGGCCTTCTGCATTTGAGTATTACGCACATTGTTTACCTTTGCCTTAAAATGTCACATCATATCTTCTATTTCATTCACAATCTCCCTCTAACATAGGTATAATTCAGGTTTATAACTTGATGCTCTATTATAATAATTGTACCTCTGGCGCATACCCTATCCGATGGGAGCTTCGTACTGACTCTTTATGGGCTGGTGCTCTTCTAATTGGCTTTATTGCAGAGCCGTTATAGAATATGGCTAATGTACTATCCCTCTTAGTACCTTTGATATTTAAGAGTGATTCTGCAATGTTCTCAATCACGAGGTCTATAATTTTCCGGATCCATTAATCAGACTCCTGATTTACTTAGTTAGTGTAACTCTTTAGTTTCCTCTCCCTTCTGATCAACTTTATGTAGGCTTGAACTATCTTCTGATCTGCAGCTCATGGTATTGGTTATTACTTTAGTCTTTCATGGATGCTATGGAATATCCTTGATACAATCGTCTAACAATTCAACTCTTGATTTATGAATCGGACTCAACTATTTCCTTTTAACTTATACCGGAGTCTTTTAAGGTTGTATATGCTACATGTATAAAACTTTGAACCCTTAAGTGCGTTCATAACCTAACCAACTCTAGATCATTGATCGAATAATTTCTTTCGTTCCATCTTAGCTTTCTTTCACGATAAGCTATTACTTTTCCTGATTTTTCTGCCCCCGCGTTGGGTCCATACTTAGCTTATCTTAGTGCCCACATATGCCAGAGTTTTCGTGCAACTCATATGATCTCGAATATTACTTTTAATTTTACTTCCCGTTCATTAGTCACGGTAGGTGGCACTTTCCTTTGTAGTGCTTCCAATGTTGTTGTGAGACTGTTGTTACACGACCATTTTCTCTTTAGGTCGTTGTGCTTAGGTTGAAGCCTCCTTCCTTATTTCCGTAGCTAGTCTTTCGTTGTAGTACTTAGGGAGAACCCTTGAATCTCGTAAATTTGTGAGCTTATTACGGGCCCTTTTGGCGTTTTTCCTTGCCTATAATCATCCGTAGTTTCTTACCTCCGTGCCCTTGTGCTTGTAGGGTTGCTTCTGAACTGATATTTTGACTTCCTTCCTAGTGGTACTTTCTTTTATCCCCGTACAACTCTTACGGTATCTTGAACTACCTCGAGTGCTATTTGAATATACCTTAAGTGTTATAATGACATTAATGTGATGCTAAATCCTCTATCTTGAGGGTTTACTACGTTTATCTTGCATGATCTGCTGATTTGACAGTAACTTCTTGTCTAGTCATGACTAGGTTTTTTTCTTTCCGGAATCAACTACTAACTATTCGTCGGCCCATTCTCATATCCATATTCCATGTAATCTTTCTTGGGTTATTTCCTTGTCTTAACTTACCTCACGTACTAGCTCCTTATCTAACAATAACATCCCGGGCAGGAACCCTTACTTCCTTTTCTTGTCATCGTATTTAGATGCTCTACTGGAATTGTAGCATATCTATATTCTTTGAATAAGTGCAATCTCAACCCTTTTTCATTCATTTCCTTTTTTTTTTTTGCATTCTTCCTTTAACATTCCGTAATTACTAGAACCGCTTTATTCTAACTTAATGTCACATCACTCCATATTCCCCCCTTTCGTGGAGTACTAAGATTTATCACTACGAAGATCTACCTATAGGTGATTTACCTCTTCATATTTGGCATGTTTTCACATCATTGATGACATTTACTCGTCTTGCGGTAATCCTTCTGTACAAATGATAACAAAATTCCCTACTTACGAGGGTGACACCTAGTGTAACTGGCACACACATTTCTTTAAATTTAACCGTGCTCACATTGCTTGCTTTAGGGAAGTGTCTGCATGAATGACCATTCTCTGAATTTGTCATGAATCTTCTTTTGTTGTTCATTCTATTATTGCTGGAACGAAATCTAAAATTCCTATGATGCCGACTATTATCAAATCACCCCGTCCTTAATTCATGTTTTAGGTTATCTTGTTCACCAATACATGCTGGTTTTTATTACTATGGGGTCTAATTTTTCCCTTTGGTAATCGCGTTAGAATTGCGAGGTTATTTCTTGAAATGAAGATCTGACTTTATGACCTATTCTTTTTTTTCCTCAAGGTCTATTACCTCTCGTGTTTTCCTTCACTTGACTATAGCCTCTGTAACACTGTCATCTTTTGATCTGCCGTTGCCATCATTATATCACATCTTACTCATAATGCTTCCTGTCTCTCTTCTTATTTCCCTGCTAGTATTTATGCTTATCTCTTTCTTTTGAAAACATTAACAAGGCATTCTTTTGCTTTTTTCTCCCCTTGCTTCATGAATTGGCTCTTCAATTTGTTCAACGTTTTCGCTCTACTAGGGATGAGAGCCACACTAAGGTAGTATTTATCCCCTTCCAGACTTTCAGTGCCTATATTTGTAACACTCATATCTAGTTGTACTATTTTAGAGTGCGCCATCTGGGCGTCTCACAAGGAGATCTATTATCACGTTTGCACTATCATTCGGAAATGTCAACTAACTGCGCCAATCCATCCACTATTTTAGGTTACTATATCCCCAGTCGGATCCTGATAACTCGTCCTTCTCTTAAACTATGTTTGTTAGCTCCCAATAGGGTATAACTGAGATGGGTGTGGCCAATTGTACATACCTCTATTACTGTTGAGGGTAATTCATAATGCTTATATTTTTCTACCGGAACTGTAATACTGATAATCTTCATTAACTGGGTTCCTCATACCCTTCTTCACCTTGCCTTTTTTACTTCTTGAAACTTGTATTTATCTTCTGAATCTGTCATTGTCTTTCGCCACAAAGGTGGATAAATATTCTTACCTTAAGGTTCCTTATCAAGAGGCTTACACGTCTTAGTATACACATGATCTGCTGAATACCTCATATCTATCTATCATAAGCATGATGCAAAAATTGAGTTCCTCTGACTCAACTCTTCCATTGCCGCATTCAATCCCTTATCAACCGTCTTTCTAAATGTAGGTGCCGATGTATTACGAATAAGATAGAGTTTAGGAAATCGAGTTCTTAGAACTGAGCTCTACCACACGATCTAGAGTAAGAAGAAAGAGTGACAGTCCTAAATGCACTATAGCCTCCTGCTTATAAGTGTGGTGCACTGCACACCCATAAATAAGACTCTACTAGACACACCTTGTAGACTTCCTAGGACAGAACTGCTCTGATACCACTTTTGTCATGACCCAAACTGATGGGCCGCGATGGGCACCCAATACCTTACTCAACCGAGTACCAACGTAACGTATCTTTCTTATTACATCATCATATACTCGTGACATACAGGCCTAATAGGCCGACATAATCACTTATAAACTCTAAACATAAGCCGACAAGGCCATACAAGTATTCGTATACATGACACATGTCTACAAGCCTCTAAGAGTAAATAAGTATCATAAAGGTCGGGACTGAGCCCTGCCATACCAATCAATACTTGTCCTAATTATACTGAACAAATAAGAAACTCCTGAGCAAATAGAGCGCACCAACATCTTCTGCTGAGCTGATAGCCTACGTGGAGGGCTCTCATCATGTATATCAGGACCTGCGGGCATGAAACGCAGTGTACCTAAGCAAAAGGGACGTCAGTACGAAATAATGTACCAAGTATGAAAGGCAGTATACAGAAAGTTGAAACTGAACTGATAATCTGAACATATACTTACCCGATGATACTGACTCAATTCTCTCAATATAATAAGTAAAATAGTTGTCCGGCCCTATAAAGATCGGTGTGTGTGTATTTATATATGTATATATATATATATATATATATATATATATATATATATAATTGCTCTACCGTAGTAGGCCCGCCATACTAGGCTTTGTATATCAGCCAACTGGGCTCGCTCATAGGCGCTCGTCCACAGTAGGCTCGGTATATAAGTCACCATCTGATCAGAGGTTGCCAGTAGGGGCTTGCCCATCGAATATAACTCGATGGTAATGAAAATACTGTAATACTATATATATAGACTCTACGCTCTCTTAACTGGAAAAAGGAAATACTCAAATGAATATGAAGTCCCGATAAAGAGAATATTGTAACTTGCGAGACAAGAAAAATATACGTAAATTCCGGGATATGAATATCTTTATGAGTTGTTATCAAATTTATGTAATGACGAGATCATGCCAAAACGAAGGAAGGACTTAGCCTTAACATACCCGGAGTAGGGAAAACTCTGTATAATATTTTGTTGGTAACTTTAGTGGATTGAACTTAGAACCCCAAAAATCAGATTCAGCTTCTGCTTCTTGAAACTGTTGAATGATTTAGCTTCAATTTTTTTTTTTTTAATTCTTGAACGAACTTTAGCTTCTGCTTCTTTGAAAAAAATTTAACAAAAATAGGCTTCTTCTCCTTGAAGCCTTTTAACTAAGAAAGGTGGAGTATGTTTCTTGTTTTGGATTTGGACGCTCTTAGTTCTTTATTGTCCAAGATGAATTTAATAAGAACAATTCTCTTATAAAATTCAAGTAATTCCTAGGTAGCCACCTACGACTTTTATGACTAATTAGTAATTTTCTTGAGTTGTGGCTTCTTGCCACGTTTTGAAGGGGTAATTTATAAATTTTTATCTACTTATTAGTTAACTGGGTAATGTTCCGTTATCCGGTAATTAACCAATTACCCGTATAATTAAAAAATTAACTCAAATTACCTAAAAGTACTACTGATTTTTTATATACTTTATATATCATATTATCAGGGTCATATGGTACCTTGTATGGTACTAGTCCATAATTATCGGGTAAAACATCTTCATAATTTAATGCTACGGGACAAAATACCGACATAATACTGCGGGGGGTAACATGAAATATGGGTATTGATGTATAGTATGGCCCCTAGGTGGATAAGGCAAGCCACTTCCGATATTCCCAGATGAGACGTAAGCCCTAGTGACAATGTATTACGTAAGAATTTTCAAATTATCAGTAGTGGATGGTAGATCAACATTGAAGTAAATCAACAATGGATAGATAAGAGTTACAAAGTATGAGATGAGATTGGGCCATCAGTCTTAAGAAGAACAGTAATGAAGAAGCGTTAAAGGACTTAGATTTATACATATAGGATAAGCAACGAGAATAACCTGGAGTTTGGTAGCAGGTCTCGGTAACAATAAATCGAAGTAGGGCTATGGTGTAGTATGACCTACCAAGATACAGTAAAGTCACGTGGATGGTTAATCGGGGCTATGAAACAAGACATATCAATAATCGTAAGTTTGACAAAGTATCGAGCACAGAACTTGAGTGCACCTTTAGATGCCCAGAGGGACATCTTGTCAATTTATGTATATGTTCCCAAAGTGAGGCCTATAAATAGGCTAAAAATTTGAGAAAAAAAAGAGAAGAATCGAATAGGTGCACTTACAAAGTCAGAGTCACACAGGCTACATGATAAAAGGAAGCAATAGTTATAAGATTGGAAGAATTCCGACCATGAATCGTGGTGTGAGAAAGAGGCCTAAAGGGGGGAATACCCTGAATTTTTGAATTATTCATAGAACATTTTCCAAGATGGCAAGGAGAGTACTAAAGTATTCGGAAGACATAAGCTATGAATATGATAAGTGCATCAGTCAACACTCGAGGAAAAATAATTCCAAAGGGGGGAATGATGTTACAACCCATGTTTTCGTACGTGAAAATACTTCATAAGTATATTTAGAGAAGCTCATAAAATGAGATGTTACATCCCGCATTTTCATACCTTAAAGTTTAGCCGTTCGTTAACCGACGTATGTTCGGGAATGAGATTATTTTGAGATTATAAGCATCATGCTATTTCAAAGGAGTGATGAGTAAATTCGTTAATGTGATAGGGTAAGAAAATCAAAGAAATGAATTTTGTCAAAGTTTTACATTTGGGATAAAGTACGGTCCGAGCCATAATACCCGGTATTTATGGACTAGAGTCGTACAAGGTACTACATGACCATAATAGTAAGGTGTACAAAGTGTGTTAAAAGTGAATAGTATTTTAAGTAAGTTGAGATTATTCCTAATTATGTGGAATTGGATAATGATTGGTTATGGAGAATTAACCAACTAATTAAAAAAATAAGTGAGTAGTTATTGGATAAGGATTTAATCCTTAACGTGGCAGCCCAAGAATTTCCAAAAAAGTGACTCTCAAAGCTCACATATATGTGGCATATGAAGCATAATAGTTGGACAAGTCATCCACAATTGTGGGTCCCACACCCACTCAAATTCATAAATAACCAACATAAGTAACATTAGCCATTCTAGTATGAATCTACACATGGAAGATATTTCAACTTCATAAAGAACAAACATAAATAATGTTAGGCATGAACATGCATATACTACATAAGCATACAAGGTCTTTAAACAATTCAAAAGAACGTAAGGTTTTGCAATCATAAGGTAGTACGGTGCAATATTTCTCAAGAATATCATACGAATTTTTTCCTACTCTGATCTTGTCGTTACGTGTTGTCTCAATCAGTGGGTGTTAAAGGAATTTTCAATAGAATTGGTTCAGGTATGTTAAGGCTATCCCTTCTTTTCTTTTGGCATGATCCATACGATACAATTGAAACGAGTAAATGTGGAACTTCCATAAATGAATTTATTCATAGAAATGCTATAGATGCTTATATTCTTGATTCCCCTTAAGTCTTATTATTCTAGCATTTGTTCATGGGTCTCAGAAAATATGTAAGTTGATAAAGTATATTATATTATGTTATATTATATATATATATATATATATATATATATATATATATATATATATATATATATATAACGTTGTTTGGTCATGGATCAATGTAAATGAATTCAATGCATGAGAAGTACGTCAACAAAATCTTTCGGAATGTCATAAGACCATTATGCCTATGATTAATATCATGAAATAAACTTTATCAACTTACTTATTTTCTAAGATCCATGAACAGATGATAGAATAATAAGACTTAAGGGGAATCAAGAATATAAGTATCTCTAGCATTTCTAATATTCTTGATTCCCCTTAAGTTTTATTATTCTATCATCTTATCATGGGTCTCAGAAAATACATAAGTTGATAAAGTTTATTTCATAATATTAATCATAGGAATAATGGTCTTATGACACCGAAAGATTTCGTTGACGTACTTCTCATGCATTGAATTTATTTACATTGACCCATGACCAAATGGCGTTATATATATATGTGTGTGTGTGTGTGTGAGGGGGGGGGGTGATGTGAGTGTGTGTGTGTGGAATGTGGGAAAAAGTTACGACATTATATACGCACCATCACTGGATCAACTGGTATACGTTGATGATGTTACCCACAGTGGCCGAGATGATATGATGGGATGCCTCGGAGGCTTAATGATGTTATGAACACATATACCCATGCAAGGTATAACATTTATACGCATATGCATGCCATTATAAGTATTAAATGATTCATAGAGTTATTCAGAATTATGTCGAGTCTTTTACTCCATGTTTCTCTCATGTCTATTGTTTGCTGATTTTAATTCCTTAAATACTCGGTACATTATTTGTACTGACGTCCCTTTTGCCTGAGGACGCTGCGTTTGATGCCTGCAGGTCCAGATAGACAGGTTGAGAGTCCTCCAACTAGGCTATCAGCTCAGCAGAAGATATTGGTGCGCTCCATTTGCTCTGGAGTTGCTTATTGGTCAGTACGATTTAGGTCATGTATCTATCGGTACGGCGGGGCTCTTTCCCGACCTTTATGGTATTTATACACTCTTAGATGCTTGTAGACATATTTCATGCACCTAATAAATTGTATGGCCTCGTCGGCCTATGTTTAGTATACGAGAGATCAATTTGTCTTATAGGCCCATCTGTGTTATGTATAAGTTGGTATTACATGTTTTATTCTAGTTATCCTACGAAAACCTTTCCATATCATTTACCTATGATAGCATGATACGAAAAGATACATTATGTCATACTCTGTTAAGTAAGGTATCGGGTGTCCATCGCGGCCCATCAGTTTGGATTGTTACACCATTTATGTTTTGAACTGAAATTTATGAGTGTGGGATTCTCTCTTAAGTGCCAGGGCACATGAGATTTGAGTTTTGAATTTAATACCATTTCCAATTGGGAGGAATGAACGAGGGAAGATTACTGTGATAGAGAGGCAAAGTTTGAAGCTTTAGTGTCATGACTTGATTTCTACTTTGATTTGCATATGGTTTGAGCACTTGATTGGTAATGAAACTCATGAGAAGTTTTTGGTATTTCATATGATTTGGATTAATTGTTGGTACTAATCGAAGTCATGTGTTTGTGCCTGCACTAGAACTTTTTGACTTGGCATGACATTGATGCACTATTGAGTTAAATACTTGGAAGGAGATTTTGTCGCTTTCATTGCTTGAGGACAAGCAATAGTTTAAGTTTGGGGGTTTGCTAATTTGTTACTTTTACCAACTTATCTAGTATTTAATCTTAGATTTTTTCTATGTTTATTTTATAAAATCATGTGTTTGATGTCGTTTACTTCTATTTTATTGGTTCTATGTGATTTAGAAGTGATCATGAAGAATACAAGTGAAAACGAATCAAAAAGAAGTTGAAAGGAAGAAAATCTGGGAAAAGGCCTTAGTTGTCACAATTGTGACAAAGAAGTTGTAACTGTGAAGCAAACAGTCTTCGCAAATGCGAAGAAGGACTCTGCAAATGTGAAGTCAACCCAGCCAAGCAGAATTTCTAAATGCGAAAGGAAAGTCGCAAATGCGAAGTCAAACCAGATAGTAACCAAATGCAGAGTGCCATGTTCACAATCGCAAACATACAAATAGCAAATGCGAAATTCAACCTTTAAGTCATAATTTCCAAATACGACATTTTCGCAAATGCGAAGATCGTGCTTCAGTGCTGGGCATTTCTGCCTTTTACACTTTCTTCATCCTAGCCCTTTAATACCCGACCTAGCTCCTTTTGTAAAATTTCTTTGGCTTATTTTCAGTCCTTAGACTATAGAGAAAATGTTTTGGACGCTAGGGTTCATGCACACACACTTGGATCTTGAAGATTTGAAGCTTTTGGTTGAGAAATTCTTACTCATTTATGGTCATTTCTTCATTTCCTTGCTTTGTATTGAATATTTAAATGTGTAGTATTTATTTCCAACACTTGAATCTTAACTATGGAAATATTCATATTTAAAGTGTGGATTAAATATCTTGTTGTACTTCTATATTAAATGATTTTTAGTTATATTGAAGTGAGTTATTGTTTTTTAAATTATTCTTGTTCTTTAATGTTTCCAAAGGGATTAACTAAACCTAGGACTCACCCATTAACTTCGAATTAATTTTGGAAAAGATTATTTGGGGTTGGGAAAGATTAATTAACAAGAAGATGAGGCTTTAACCCTCGTTTTATAGATTCTACCTTAGTATAGGATTGAACTACTTGTAGCCATATCTAGGTGTGCTTAATCTCATAATTCTTTTAGGGATAATTCAATTAGGAAGTCTTCTTAGTATTCAGAAGAAACTAATGTAGAATTGTGACTCGGAGCTAATTAACATAAACTCGCTCATATTTGTTAAATCGTGAAAAACATTGGATCATTACTTGAGTGCAATCTTTCTGAACATCATACGATTTTTTCCCTATTCTGATCTAGCCATTACCTGTTATTTCAATCAACAGGTGTTAAAGGGATTTTCAGGAGAATTAGTTCAGGTATGTTAAGGCTATCCCTTCTTTCCTTTTGGCATGATCCATACGATACAATTGAAACGAGTAAATGTTTAACTTCCATAAAATGACTTTATTCATAGAAATGATAGAGATGCTTATATTCTTGATTCCCCTTAAGTCTTATTATTCTATCATCTTTTCATGGTTCTCAAAAAATACGTAAGTTGATAAAGTTTATTTCATGATATTAATCATAGGCATAATGGTCTTATGACACTCCGAAAGAATTTGTTGACGTACTTCTCTTGCATTTAATTCATTTACGTTGACACATGACCATATGGCATTACATACGCGTATATATTTATATATATATGTGGAATACGGGAAAAGGTTACGACATTACATACGCACCACCACTGGATCAGCTGATATACGTTGAACATGTTGCTCACAGTGGCAGAGATGATATGATGGGATACCTCAAAATCTTAATGATGTTATGAGCGCATATACCCATTCATGGTATGACATTTATACGCATATGCATGGCATTATAAGTATTAAATGATTCACCGAGTTATTATGACTTACATGTCGAGTCTTTTACTCCATGTCTCTCATGTCTATTGTTTACTGATTTTCATTCAATACATACTCAGTACATTATTTCTACTGACATTCCTTTTGCCTGAGGACACTGTGTTTCATGACCGCAGGTCTGATAGGTAGGTTGAGAGTCCTCCAAGTAGGCTATCAGCCCAGCGAAATGTATTGGTGCGCTCCATTTGCTCTGGAGTTGCTTATTTGTCAATACGATTTAGGTCATGTATCTATTGGTACGGCGGGGCTCTGTCCCGACTTTTATGGTATTTATACACTCTTAGATTCTTGTAGACATATGTCATGCACCTAATAGATTGTATGGTCTTGTCGGCCTATGTTTAGTATACAAGAGATCATTTTTGTCTTATAGGCCCATCTGTGTTATGTATACGTTGGTATTACATGTTTTATTCTAGTTATCCTATGAAAACCTTTCCATATCATTTATCTATGATAGCATGATACGAAAAGATACATTATGTCATACTCGGTTGAGTAAGGTATCGGGTGCCCATCGCGGCCTATCAGTTTGGATCGTGACACCATTTATGTTTTGAACTGAAATTTATGAGTGTGGGATTCTCTTTTAAGTGCCAGGGCACATGAGATTTGAGTTTTGAATTTAATACCATTTCCAATTGGGAGGAATGAACGAGGGATGATCACTGTGATAGAGAGGCAAAGTTTGAAGCTTTAGTGTCATGACTGGATTTCTACTTTGATTTACATATAGTTTGAGCACTTGATTGGTAATGAAACTCATGATAAGTTTTTGGTATTTCATATTCTTTGGATTAATTGTTGGTACCAATCGAAGTCAAGTGTTTGTGCTTCCAGTAGACCTTTTTGACTTGGAATGACATTGATGCACTATTGAGTTAAATACTTGAAAGGAGATTTTGTCGCTTTCATTGCTTGAGGACAAGCAATAGTTTAAGTTTGGGGTTGGATAAGTTGGTACTTCTACCAACTTATATAGTCTTTAATCTTAGATTTTTTCTATGTTTATTTGATAAAATCATGTGTTTAATGTCGTTTACTTCTATTTTATAGGATCTATCTTATTTAGAAGTGATCATGAAGAATCTAAGTGAAAGCGAGTCAAAAAGAAGTTGAAAGGAAGAAAATCTGGGAAAAGGCCTCAGTTGTCGCAATTGCGACAAAGAAGTGGGAAATGTGAAGCAAACAGTCTTTGCAAATGTGAAGAAGGACTCCGCAAATGCGATGTCAACCCAGCCAAGCAGAGTTAAAAAATGCGAAAGGAAGGTCGCAAAATGCAAAGTTAAACCAGACAGTAAACCTTCGCTAATGCGAAGACAAATGCAGAGTGCCAAGTTCAAAATCGCGACCATACAGATCGCAAATTCGAAAGTCAACCTTTAAGTCATAATTTCCAAATACGAACATAGTTTCGCAAATGCGAAGATCGTGCTTCAGTGCTGGGCATTTCTGCCTTTTCACACTTTCTTCACCCCAACCCTTTAATACCCGACCTAGCTCATTTTGTAAAATTTCTTTGGCATATTTTCAGTCCTTAGACTAGAGAGAACAATTTTTGGACGCTCGGGTTCATGCACACACACTTGGGTCTTGAAGATTTGAAGCTTTTGGTTGAGAAATTCTTACTCATTTGTGCTCATTTCTTCATTTCCTTTCTTTGTATTGAATATTTAAGTGTGTAGTATTTACTTCCAACATTTGAATCTTGTTTATGGAAATATCCATATTTAAAGTGTGGATTAAATATCTTGTTGTGCTTATGTATTGAATGATTTTTAGTTATTGAAGTGAGTTATTATTTTTTTAATTATTCCTGTTCTTTAATGTTTCCAAAGAGATTAACTAACCCTAGTACTCACCCATTAACTTCGAATTAATTTTGGAAAAGATTATTTGGGGTTGGGAAAGATTAATTAACAAGAACTTGAGGCTTTAACCCTCATTTTGTAGATTCTACCTAGGGATAGGATTGAACTACTTGTAGCCATATCCAGATGTGCTTAATCTCTTAATTCTTTTAGGGATAATTCAATTAGGAATTCTTTTGGATCATTACTTGAGTGTAATTCCCGATACATCCATTCTTGTAGCCATTGATCATTTTACTTACTTTCTAGTTTAGTTTGAGTTTTCACAATTAGTGACCAAAATCAAATTCTAAGTGTTTGTATTTGCATAATATGTGATAATTCTCGTACACGCCTAATCGCCTACATATTGTTCTCTGTGGGAATCGACCACGACTCATAGTTGGGTAAATTATATTGCATGCGACCGTGTCCATTTACTTTTTAGTAATGGATTTGGACGTCATCATGTAGAGACATACCTGAAGCTGTGAAAACACAATGATAATGGTTGCACATATCCTGCTTGGTCTCCCAAGTGGCCTCCTCGAGTGGCTGACTCCTCCACTGAACCTTTACTGAAGCAATGTTCTTTTACCTTAGCTTTCTTACCGGCCTGTCCAAAATAGCCACTGGCTCCTCAATATAAGATAGATCCTTGTCCAACTGTACTGAGCTAAAATCTAATACATGAGCTGGATCACCGTGATACTTCCGGAGCATAGAAAGGTGGAATACCGGATGAACCCCCACTAAGCTAGGAGCTAAGGAAATCACATAAGCAACCTCCCCAACACGCCGAAACACCTCAAAAGGACCAATTTACCTTGGGCACAACTTGCCCTTGTTCCCGTACCTCATAACGCCTTTCATAGGCGATACCCGGAGCAAGACCCGTTATCCAACCATGAATGCCACATCGCGAACATTGCGGTCCGCATAAGTCTTCTGTCTGGACTGGGTTTTGCAAAGTCGATCCTGAATCACCTTCACCTTATCCGGGGAATCCTAGACCAAGTTTGTACCCAATAATCTTATCTCACCCGGCTCAAACCAACCCACTGGGGACCGACACCGCCTACCATAAAAAGCTTCATGCGGTGCTATTTGGATACTCCACTGATAATAGTTGTTGTAGGCAAAATCTGCAAGTGTCATCACACACGCACGGAGCATATCCTATAATATCTGAATAATGCACTCGGAATGTCTGTACGTCTGAGGGTGAAATGTTGTGCTCAGCTCCACTTTAGTACCCAACTCGTGTTGTACAACTCTCCAGAACTGTGATGTAAACTGCTTACCTCGGTTAGAGATAATAGATACTGGTATGCCATGAAGCCAGACGATATCTTAGATATAGATACGAGCCACCTGCTCGGAAGAATATGTAGTCATTACAAAGAATGAAATGAGCTGACTTGGTCAACGTATCCACAATCACCCAAACCGCATTAAACCTCTACTATGTCTGTGGGACTCGAATAACAAAATCCATAGTGATCCGCTCCCAGTTCCACTCCGGAATCTCTAACTTCTGAAGCAACCCACCCGGCTGATGATGCTCATACTTCTCCTGCTAGAAATTTAGGCACCAAGCCACATACCCCACTATGTCCTTCTTCAACTTCCTTTGCCAGTAATGTTGCCTCTAGTCCTGATACATCTTCGCAGCACCCGGATGAATAGAGTACCACGAGTTATGAGCCTCTTGAAGAATCAACTCATGCAAACCATCTACATTAGGAACACATAGTCTACCATGCATCCCTCAATGCGCCATCATCCCTAATAGTGACCTCTTTAGCATCACCGTTGTCGACCGTGTCCTTAAGGTGATATCATAATCCTTAAGTAGCTCCAAGCACATCTATTGACGCAAGTTAAGATCCATTTTCTTGAGCAGATTCTCCAAACCTCGATGATCGGTGTAAATCTCACAAGTACCACCACATAAATAGTGGCCCCAAATCTTCAGGGCATGAACAATAGCTGCTAACTCAAGATCGTGGACATGATATTTCTTCTCATGCACATTCAACTGTCCGGACGTATAGGCAATCAACCTATCATCCTGCATCAACACCGTGCCAAGACGAATCTGTGGCGCATCATAATATACATTGTAAGACCCCGAACCTGTAGGCAATACCAATACTGGGTCAAAGCTGTGTTGAGCTTCTTAAAGCTCTCCTCACACTTATCCGTCCACCAGAATGGAGAACCTTTCTAGGTCAGCCTTGTCATAGGTGCTACAATAGATGAGAATCCCTCTACAAAACAACGGTAATACCCCGCCAAACCAAGAAAATTGTGGATCTTTGTAGATGATGATGGTCTAGGCCACCTCTACACTCCTTCCACCTTCTTCGGATCCACCTTGATCCCATCACTCAATACTATGTGACCCAAGAATGCCACTGAGTCTAGACAAAACTCACACTTAGAAATTTTACATACAAATTTTTTTCTCTCAAAGTATGAAGCACAGTCCTTATGTGTTGTTCATGATCCTCCCAAGTCCGACAGTACACTAGAATGTCGTCAATAAACACAATGATGAAGGAATCAAGATGTGGCCGGAAACACTATGCATCAAAGGCATAAAGGCTGATGCGGCATTGGTCATCCCAAAAGAGATGACAAGAAACTCATATTGACCATATCGGTCCTGAAAATGTCTTCGGGAAATCTAGGTCCCTAATCTTAAACTGATTATAGCCTAAACGCAAGTCAATCTTATAAAACACCCTGACACCCTGTAACTGATCAAATAATTCATCAATGTGAGGCAATGGATACCTATTCTTCACTGTAACTTTGTTCAGCTGGCGATAATCAATACACATACGCATAGAACCATCATTTTTCTTCACAAACAAGATCGAAGCACCCCAATGTGACACACTTGGCTGAATGAAGCCCTTATCAAGAAACTCCTGCAACTTCTCCTTCAACTCCTTCAACTCAAGAGGAGCCATGAGATATGGAGGAATAGAGATGGGCTGAGTGCCCGACAATAAATTAATGCCAAAATCAATATCTCTGTTGGGCGGTGTTCCTAGAAGATCAGCTGGAAACACATATGGGAAGTCCCTCACTACTAGGACTGACTCAATTGTAGGGTTATAAATAGTGACATCTCTCACATAATCTAAATACACATCACACCCCTTCTCAACCATTCGTTGAGCATTATCAAATGAAATAACTCTGCGGAAAGTATACTCTAAGGTACCCCTCCACTCTAATTATGGTAAGCCTGGCATAGCCAATGATACGGTCTTAGGATGACAATCACGAATATCAGAATGGGGAGACAACTAGTCCATGCCTAAGATAACATCAAAATCTACCATGCTGAGTAATAAAAAATCCGCTCTGGTCTCAAAACCACTAAGAGCAATCAAACACGATCGATACACACGGTCCACAGCAAGAGAATCTCCCACAGGAGTAGACACATAAACAGGGGAACTCAATGAATCCTGAGATACGCCTAAATGTGGGGGAAAATAATAGGACACATAGGAATACGTAGAGCCTAGGTCAAACAATACCGACGCATCTCTATGACAGATTGGAACAACACCTGTAACGACAGAGTCAGAAGAAACTGCCTTTGTACGAGCCGGAAGAGAATAATACCTGGTCTGGCCTCCCCCTTTTGGGCAACCACGACCTCCCTGACCTCCACCAGGTGGAGCGGTACCTGGTGCTGGAAGCATGGAGTGAGGACCCGGTGGAGCACGTGGTGGCTGAGAAGTCTGTGGAAGTGCACCCATCCTAAGTCTGGGGAAATCCCTCACCATATCGCAAGTGTCGCCACACTAAAAACAACCCCTCGTAGGGCATGACTGTTGTGACTGACTCGGGCCAGGCCTGCTGGACAGGCTGCTAATAGCACCCCGAGAAGGACGCACACTAGATATTGGCGATGCATAATAAGGCTCCCAAGGTCTAGAAGGGGTTGCAACACCACTGGCTGCTGGAAGGGCTGAATTAACAGGGCTACTCACATAAGCCCTACCATGGCGAGCTACTGGGGAACGAGCTCCAGAGTAATAACCAGTCTCTCAAGACCTCTTGGCCTCTCTCTCCTCTCTGTCCTGGGCAAGCCTGACCCCTAATCTACTAGAAATACTTACAACCTACTGATAAGAGATATCCATCTCTAACTCCCTGGCCGTACTGATCCTGATGTTGGGGTGGATTCCCTCAATAAAGAGACGAACCCTCTCCCGAACTGTAGCAACCAAGGCCGGTGTATGTCAGGCCCAATCACTTAAATGGATTACATACTTTGACACAGCCGTAGAACCCTGGCACAACTTCTCAAACTCCACGCGTCATACATCCCTGAGGCTCTGAGGGACATACTCTCTCAAAAACATATCCGAGAACTGAGTCCATGTGAGTGGGGCTTCCTCGTCAAGACTTCTCAACTCATAAGCACGCCATCACTGATAGGATGCTCCTCTAAGCTGGAAAGTGGTAAAAGAAACCCCAGTCTTCTCCGCTACCCCCATAGTACGTAGCATACTATGACACTTCTCTGGAAAACTTTGAGCATCATCGATACCCAATTTGTTGAAGGAAAGTGAGTGGTACTTCTTGTACCTCTCAAGTATTAGCTGCTCCACCTCAGAAGCGGCTTCCCCAGTCTCATCCAGATCCGGAGCTACTAGCTGTATAGGAATGAACTCTAGGGCCGATCAACCTAGACCCTCTACTCAGGAGTACGGGATGCGGGAGTCTATGCCCCTCCCTAGACCTGAGATGTGGCAGGAGCTAGTGGGATTAATCCAGCCTGAGCTAAGGTGCTCAACATGCTCATAAAATAGGCTAGAGTCTCCTGGTGGGCTGGTGCGGCAATAGGAACCTCTGGTGCCTACCCTCCAGTTGGAGCTGCTTGGGGCTCCTCTTTCGCAGCTTGCACGGGTGATCTGGCTGCACCACTTGGTCGTCCTCTACCCCAGCCCCAGCCTCTGGCGACTATAGCAGAGGGCACGGATGCCTGGTCATCAGATCTTCCGGTACGTTCCTCAACATATGTGAGAAAGAATAAAATAGATAAAATTTGGAATTTGATGTCACTAACTCGCACAACAAGGAATCAAAAGAAGTATGATTGTTTCTAAAAGTTCCATAGCCTCCCGAAGATAAGTACAGACGTCTCTGTACTGATCCGTGAGACTCTAATAAACCGGCTTGTGACTCATGACACCTATGAACCTAGGGATCTAATACCAACTTTTCACGAACCAAATTCTCCCTACATGAATCGACGTGACGGTGCCTTGTCTCTACGACTAGGTAAGCCTAACACATGCATAAATGGAACGAAAACATGAAATTTAACAACTAACAGTAACAAATTATTTAAATAAGCAGTTGAGATGTCGCTCGGCATATACAATAGTCAATTCTCAAAATATACATCATAAGCTACTACGATGTTCTATATGTTCTATACATTATAGTCCATAGAAGTAAGAGAAGAATGAACATAGGGGGATAGAGGGGGAATCTGAGGACCTACAGGCACGGGCAGATGTACCTTGAAGTCTCTGATAGCAGCGACTACAACTAAGAACGAGGCTGGTAAGAGCAACCTGGATCTGCACACAAAAAACATGTGCATGAAAGGACGTGAGTACACCATAACGGTACCCAGTAAGTTCCAAGTCTATCCTCGGTCGAGTAGTGACAAGGTCAGGTCAGGGCTCTACTGGTGTATATATATATATATATATATAATATATATCAAGGAAGAATGAAATATCACAGTAAAATAAAGACTGAAATTTAGCAAGAATGAAATCATAGGAGGCAACAACTCAGTACACAGAGATAACAGCAGGGGATCTCCCGAGATACTGTCTCGTAATCCCAAACGTAAACGTGCAGGGGGATCTCCTAGAATACCGTTCAGTAGTCCCAAAGAAAATATGCAAACAGGGGGATCTCCCGGAATACCGTTCCAAAGTAAATATACAGGGGGATCTCCCAGAATACCGTTCCGTAGTCCCGAAAGTAAATACACAAAATAGGGGTATCTCCCGGAATACCAATTTGTAGTCCCAAAGTAAATACACAACTCAAACAATAGAATTAACTAGCTACAACACGAAATCCTACAACTTAGACTAAGTACAAGTCAAGGAAAAAGTAGGAAAATTCACTAAACATGCTGCTCGGAGTTCAGAGAACCAATTAAGGAAAGTATGCATGTTATTCTAATCCAACAAGATACTACACATGCTGATATGACTCAAATAAGAAGGAAACATGTTATTACTTAGTAGAAACTGGATTTTTACAACAATTAGCCTGTGTACGTACTCGTCACCTCACTTACATGACACTCACATATCAAAACAGTACCAAATCCTAAGGTGAGTTCCCCCACACAAGGTAAGGAGAGTCAGTTACCTCGAACCAGGCTCAACCAATCTGTAACAACGCTCTTTCCATGATTAAACCGACTTTGAATGGCCCAAATCTAGCCAATATCAATTACGTATAATGAATATAGCTACAAGGAACTAATCCAGCTAATGAAATCAAAATTAAAGCAAGATTTTGGAAAATCTCCCTAAAACGTCTCCTTGGTCCCACATCTCGGAATCGAGTAAAAGTCACCAAATATAAACACCCATTTACTCATAATTTCACTCGTGCCAAAATTATCCAAATCCGATGTCTAAATCCCAATCAAAACTCAAAAATTCGATTGAAGAACTTTTCCCCCATTTTCCCCAAATTTTCAACCCAATCCGAAATTAAATGGTGGAATCAACTATGGATTAATGAGTTACAACCATAAAGGAGTTAAGAGTCGTTACCCACAAGATTCCTCCGAAAATCCCTCAAAACATTGCCAAATTCCGAGCTCTCAAGGTCAAAAAATTAAGAATGAAATCAAACCCTCGCACTTAGCCCTTTTTCTGCCCGAGATCTTGCTTGTGCGAGCCTCCTACCATATTTGCGGTACCGCACCTGCGGAATTTCCATCGCAGGTGCGTATTTCACCTAAAACGCATCGCCCGCTTCTTCGATCAAAAGGTCGCATCTGCAAACCTATGTTCGCTTCTGCAGTTCCCCACCGCTCATGCGATCTCTCTAGCGCATCTGCGGACATCGCAGATGCGGAACTCACCTCGCACCTGCGACCCTTGACGACTCCTTCCACATCCACTTCTGCGCTTAATCATCCGCACATTCAGCCCCGCACCTGCGGTTCCCCCACAACAAGTGTAAAACACTAGAAACGAGCAAACTTCAAAAATTTCCTAAGTCATATATTTCCTCCGTTAAGCATTCGAAACACACTCGAGGCCCCAAGAACCTCAACCAAACATACAAAATAATTTTAAATACCATACAAACTTATTCGAGCCCTCAAACCACATCCAACAATGCTAAAATCACGAATCATCCTCCAATTAAAACATAATGAACTTGAAAATTCCAAATTCGACAACCGATGTCGAAACCTATCGAACCACGTCCGATTGACCCCGAATTTTGCACAGAAGTCATATGCAACCCTACGGACCTACTTCAACTTCCAGAAATGAAATCTGACCCTGATATCAAAAATTCTACAACTGGACGAAATCTCCAATACATCAACATTCGCATTTCAAGCCTAAATGAGCTATAGACCTCCAAAAAACAATCCAAACACGCCCCTAAGTGAAAAATCACCTAACAGAACTAATGTAATCGACGGAACTCCATTCAGGAGTCGTTTTCACTCAGTTCCAACTATGGTCCAAATCATAAGGCTTAAGCTCCCATTTAGTAAATAAGTGTCCCAAAGTACTGCAAAAAACAAAATGAAACCTCCCGGCAAGTCACCATAGAAGAAAATAGATACGGGGAAATAAGTTAATAGGGGATCGGGTCTATAACTCTCAAGACGACCGGCCACGTCGTCCCATCCTCCCCCTATTAAAACAATCGTTCATCCTCGAACGAGCATAGAGACATACCTGAAGCTGTGAAAAGATGACGATAACAGTTGCGCATATCCTGCTCGATCTCCCAAGTCACCCCCTCGACCGCCTGACCCTTCAATTGAACCTTTACTGAAGCAATGTTCTTTGACATTAGCTTTCTGACATGCCTGTCCATAATAGCCATTGGATCCTCAACATAAGATAGAACCTTGTCCAACTGGACTAAGCTGAAATCCAATACATGAGCTGGATCATCGTGATACTTACAAAGCATAGAAACGTAGAATACCAGACGAATCCCTACTATGATAGAAGGTAAGGAAATCTTATAAGCAACCTCCCCAACATACAGCAACACCTCATAAGTACCAATGTACCTTGGGCTCAGCTTCCCCTTCTTCCCGAACCTCATAACGCCCTTCATAGGGAATACCCAGCGCAAGACCCGTTCTCCTACCATAAATGCCACATCGTGAACCTTCCGGTCCATATAACTCTTCTGTATGGAAAGAACTGGTCCCATGACCCTCCAAACTCCATCAAACACGCATGTAGCATATCCTCAAATATCTGAATAGTGCACTTGGACTATCTGTCCGTCTGAGAGTAAAATGCTATGATCAGCTCCACTCTAGTACCCAACTCGTGTTGTACGACTCTCTAGAACCGTGATGTAAACTACGTTTCCCGGTGAGAGATAATAGATACTGGTACGCCATGAAGCCTGACGATCCCACAAATGTAGATTCGAGCCAGCTGCTCGAAAGAATATGTAGTCATCACAAGCTACAAATGAGCTGACCCAAACCGCAATCACCCTATCCACAATCACCCAAACCGCATTGAACCTCTGCTAAGGTTGTGGGACTCCAACAACAAAATTCATAGTGATCCACTCCCATTTCCACTCCGGATTCTCGATCTTCTGAAGCAACCGACCCAGCCGCTGATGCTCATGCTTCACCTGCTGGCAATTTAGGCACCGAGACACATACCCCACTATGTCCTTCTTCATCCTCCTCAACTAGTAATGCTGCCTCAAGTCCTGAAACATCTTCACAACTCCCAGATGAATAGAGTACCGCGAGCTATGAGCCTCTTGAAGAATCAACTCACGAAAACCATCTACATTAGGCACACATATCCTGCCCTGCATCCTTAACGCGCCATCATCCCCAATTGTGACCTCTTTAGCATCACCGTGCTGGATCGTGTCCTTAAGGACAAGCAGGTGGGGGTCACATACTAACACTCCCTGATATGATCATAAATAGAGGACCAAGAGACCACACAAGCCAACACTCGACTCGACTCGACTCAAAAACATCCAATCTCATAAATTGGTTGCCTAAGGCTTGAACATCCAATGCTAAGGGTCTCTCTGCTATTGGGAGATATGCTAAACTCCCTAAATTATCTTCCCGGCTACTCAAAGCATCGACCACTACATTAGCCTTCCCTGGGTGGTACAAAATGGTGATATCATAGTCCTTAAGTAGCTTCAACCACCTCCGCTGATGCAAGTTAAGATCCTTTTGCTTGAACAGATGCTGCAAACTCTGATGATCGGTCTAAATCTCACAACGAACATCATAAAAACAGTGGAACCAAATCATCAAGGCATGAACGATAGTTTCTAACTGAAGGTCGTGGACATGATAGTTCTTCTCATGCACTTTCAGTTGTCTGGGCGCGTAGGCAATATGCCTACTGTCCTACATTAACACCGCGTCAAGACCAATATGTGATGCATCACAATGTACAGTGCAAGACCCCGAACCTGTACGCAACACCAATATTGGGGCTATACTCAAAGCTGTCTTAAGCTTCTTAAAGTTCTCCTCACACTCCTCCGTCCACCTGAATGGAGCACCCTTCTGGGTCGGCCTGGTCATAGGTGATGCAATATATTAGAATCCCCATACAAAATGACGGTAATACCCCGCCAAACATAGAAAATTATGGATCTCCGTAGCTGATAACGGCCTAAGCCAAATCTATACTGCTTGCACCTTCTTCGGATTAACCTTGATCCCATCACTCGATACTACATGACCCAACAATGCCACTAAGTTTAACCAAAACTCACATTTAGAAAATTTTACATACAACTTCTTTTCTCTCAAATTCTGATTCACAGTCCTCAAGTGATGCTCATGATCCTCACGAGTCAGGGAGTACACCAGAATGTCATCAATAAACACAATGATCAAGCATTCGAGATGAGGCCGAACTTAATGTGCCTCAAATTCATAAAGGTTGTTGGGGCATTGGTCATCCTAAAATACATCACAAGAAACTCATAGTGACCATATCAGGTCCTAAAAGCAGTCTTCGAGGTATCTAGCTCCCGAATATTCAACTAATGATAGCCTAAACACAAGTCAATCTTGAAAAACACCCTGGCACCCTGTAACCTATCAAATAAGTCCTGAATGTGAGGCAATGGATACATGTTCTTCACTGAAGCTTTGTTCAGTTAGCGATAATCAATAAACATACGCATAGAACCATCCTTCTTCTTCACAAACAAGACTGGAGCGCCCCAAGGTGACACACTGGGCCGAATGAATCCCCTATCAATCAACTCCTGCAACTTCTCCTTCAACACCTTCAATTCAGAAGGAGCCATATGGCATAGAGGAATAAAGATGAGATGAGTGCCCGGCAACAAATCAATGCCAAAATCAATATCACTATTGGGAGGCATGCCCGAAATATCAGGTGGAAATACATCTGGGAAGTCCCTCACTACTATGACTCACTCAACTGTAGGGGTATCAATACTGACATCTCAGACATAAGCTAAATACGCATCACACCCATTCTCAACCATTCGTTGAGACTTAAGAAATGAAGTAACTCTATAGGGAGTATACTCTAAGGTACCCCTTCCACTATAATCACAGTAAGCCTAAAATAGCCAACATCAAGGTCTTAGTGTGACAATCAAGAATATCATAATGGGGCGACAACCAGTCCATGCCCAAGATAAGATCAAAATCTACCATGCTGAGTAATAATAAATCAGCTCTGGTATCAAAACCACTAAGATCAATCAAACACGATCGATACACACGGTCCACAACAAGAGAATCTCCCACGGGAGTAGACACATAAATAGGGGAACTCAAAGAATCTTGAAATACACCCAAATGTGGGGAAAAATAAGAGGACATATATGAATACATAGAGTCTGGGTAAAATAATACCGACGGATCTCTATGAGAGACTGGAACAACAGTTGTATGACAGAGTTTGAAGCAACTTCCTCTGTATGAGTCGAAAGAGCATAATATCTAGCATGGCCTCCCCTTTTAGGGAGACCTCGACCTCCCCGACCTCCACCTCAAGTTGGCTAAGCGGGTAGGGCAGTAACTGCTGCTGGAAGCTTGGCCTAAGGACCCGGTGGAGCACGTGATGGCTGAAAATTCTGTGGAGGTGCACCCCTCCTAATACTGGTGAAATCCCTGACCAAATGGCGAGTGTCGCCGCACTCTAAACAACTCCTCAGAGGGCGTGGTTGTTAAAAACTTGGGCTAGGTCTGTTGGACTGGACGCTATTAGTACCCCGAGAAGGAGGCACACGAGATATTGGCAGTGCATAATAAAGATCTTGTGCCCTGGAAGGGGCTGGAACACCACTGGCTGCAGGAAAGGTTGAATGATTGGGGTGACTCACATAACCCCTACCATGGCGACTTGCTGGGAAAGCATGCTCTCTCGAGACCCCTTGGCCTCTCTCTCCTCTCTGTCCCGGGAAATCATGCCCACTAATCTCCTTTCAATACTCACAACCAGCTGATAAGAGATATCCATCTCCAACTACCTGGACATACAGATCCTGATGTTGGGGTGGAGTGCCTCAATAAAGAGACGAACCCTCTTCCGAACTATAGCAACCAAGGTTGGTGCATGTCGGGCCAAATCAGTTAAACCAACTGCATACTATAAATCGAGCTACCAGCTACATAGGAATAAACTTCGCGCCTTATCAACCTGGACACTCTGCTCAGGAGTACGGTATGCGGGAGTCTGTGCCCTTTCCCCAGCGTGAGATGTGGTGGGAGCTAGTGGAATCAATCCACCCTGAGGTAAGGTGATGAACATGCTCATGAACTGGGCTAGAGTGTCCTGAAGGGATGGTGCAGCAATAGGAGCCTCCGGTGCCTACACTCCAACTAGATCAGATAGGGGATCCTTTGTCGCAGCTCGCGCGGGTGCTCTACCTGCAGCGCTTGGTTGTCCTCTACCCCAGCCCCGACCTCTAGCCGCTCTACCAGGGGGCGCGAGTGCCTGTTCTTCAGATCTCCAGGTACGGGTCCTCGCCATCCGTGAGAAAGAATAGAATAGAGAAAATTTCAAATTGTATGTCAATAACTCGCACGAAAAGGAATCAAAAGATATATGATTGTTCCTAACATTTACATAGCCTCCCGAAGATAAGTACAGAAGTCTGCATACCAATCCGCGAGACTCTGATAAACCAGCTTGTGACTCACGACACCTAAAAACCTAGGGCTCTAATAACAACTTGTCACGACCCAAATTCTCCCTCCCTGAATCGTCGTGACGGCACCTAGACTCTATGACTAGGTAAGCCTAACACTTGCAGAAATGAAATGAAAACATGAAATTCAACAATTAACAGTAACAAATAATTTAAATAAGCAGTTCGGATGTCGCTCGGCATATATAATAGTCAACTCTTCAAATATACCTAACACTCCCAAGACCCAGAACACCGCAAGTCACAAGCTTCTACAAAGTTCTAACTGTTCTATACATCACTATCTGTAGAAATAAGAGAATAATGAACATATGGGGATAGAGGGGGACTCAGAGGATCTGCGGGCGGGAGCAGATGTACCTTGAAGTCTCTGATAGTAGCGACTGCAACTAAGAACGAGGATGGTAAGAGGAACTTAGACCTACACACGAAGAACATGTGCTGTAAATGGCGTGAGTACACAACAACAGTACTCAGTAAGTGCCAAGCCTAACCTCGGTCGAGTAATGACGAGGTTAGGTCAGGGACCTACTGGGGTATATGTGTATGTGTGTGTGTGTGTGTGTATATAAATAAAGGCAAAATGAAATATCGCGGCAAAAAAAAAGACTGAAGTTTAGGAGGTAACAACTCAGTACACGGAGATAACAACAAGGGATCTCCCGAGATACTGTCTAGTAGTCCCAAACGTAAATGTGCTGGGGGATCTCCTGGAATATTGTTCCATAGTCCCAAAAGAATATGCAAATAGGGGGATCTCCCGGCATACCGTTCCGTAGTCCTAAAGTAAATATGAAGAAGGATCTCCTGAAATACCGTTCCGCAGTCCTAAAAGTAAATACACAAAATAGGGGAATCTCCCGGAATACCAATCCGTAGTCCCAAAGTGAATACACAGCTCAAACAATAGAATTCAACAACTACAACACGAAATCCTACAATTTAACTAAGTAAATCAAGGAAAAAGAAGGAAAAATCACTAAACATGCTGCACATAGTTCCAATAAACAATTAAGGCAAGTAGGCATGTTATTATCATCTAACACGATACTACACATGCTAATATGACTGAAATAAGAAGGAAACATGTTATTACTTAGCAGAAATCAGGTTTTTACAACAATTAGCTCGTGTACGTACTCGTCACCTCACGTACACGGCATTCACATATCAAAACAGTACCAAATCCTAAGGGGAGTTACCCCACACAAGGTTAGGCAAGCCACTTACCTCAAACTAAGCTCAATGAATCCGTAATAATTCTCTTTCCACGAATATCCAACTCCGAATGGCCCAAATCTAGCCTAAATCAATTACATATCATAAAAATAGCTAAAACGAACTAATCTAGCTAACGAAATCAAAGATAAAGATGGAAATTGGAAAATCTCCCTAAAAAGTCTCCCCGAGCCCACGTGTCGGAATCAGGTAAAACTAACCAAATGTGGATACCCATTCTCTCACGAGTTAACTCGTGCCAAAATTATCCAAATCCGATGTCAAAATCCCAATCAAAACTCAAAAATTCGATTGAAGAACTTTTTCCCAAATTTTCAACCCAAATGCGAAATTAGATGATGGAATAAACTATGGATTAATGAGATATAACCACAGAGGAGTTAATAATCGTTACCCACAAGATTCCTCTGAAAATCCCTCGAAGAATTGCAAAAGTCCGAGCTCTCAAGGTCCAAAAATGAAGAATGAAATCAAACCCTCCCACTTAGCTTGTTTCTCCGCCAGATATCTCTCTTCTGTGAGCCTCTAACCGCATCTACGGAATTTCCATCGCAGGTGCGAAGTTGACTTAAAACTCATTGCTCGCTTCTACGATCAAAAGGTTGCACCTGCGGTGTGTGCATCTATGGACCTGTGTCATCTTCTGCGGTTCCTCACCGCTCTTGGGATCTCTCCAGCGCATCTGCGGACATCACAGATATGGAACTCACTTCGCACCTACGGCCCCTGACCACCCTTTCCAAATCCTCTTCTGCGCTTAATCATCCGCACGTGTGGTCCCGAACATGCGGTTCCCCACTGCTCGTGCAAAACACCAGAAACCAGCAAACTCAAAAATTTCCTAAGTCCAATATTTTCTCCATTAAGAATCTGAAACACACTCGAGGCCCCCGTAACCTCAACCAAACATACCAACCAATCCTAAAACACCATACAAACTTATTCGAACCCTCAAACCACATCAAACAACGGTAAAATTAATAATCATCCTCCAATTCATACTTAAAGAACTTAAAACTTCCAAATTAAAAAACTGATGCCGAAACTGACCGTGATATAAAAAGTTTCACTACCGATCAAAACCTCCAAAACATCGACTTTCGCCATTTCAAGCCTTAATGAGGTACAGACCTCCAAAACACAATCCGGACAAACCCCTAAGTCCAAAATCATTTAACAGAGCTAGCGGAATCAGCAGAACTCCATTTCGGAGTCGTCTTCACACTGTTCCAACTACAGTCCAAATCCTAAGGCTTAAGATCCCGTTTAGGGACTGTGTCCCAAATAATCCAAAAATAAAAATGAAACCTTCCGACAAGTCACAATAGCAGAAATTAGATATGGGGAACGTAGTTAATAAGGGATCGGGGCTATAACTCTCAAGACGGCCTGTTCTCTTTTTACCGCTTTGGTATTGTTGAACTGTACATATAAATTGCCTTCTCACGCACCTCCTCTGAGTCTTCTTGAAATTAAAAATTGGGCATTTGCTTGACATAGACCGCTTTCTTTGAGATAGACGAGGTGCATCTAAAACAGTGAAAGATTTTAGTCCCACATACTTTAGGCGGGGAGCACCACCAACTAAGCCGGGAAGCAATGATACCGGCACACTGACCCTCCTCGGCTCGAGCTGTCCGCTCGAGTAAGCCAGTCTAGATACCTTCTCCAATAGGATTTAAACCTAGAAGAAAAAACCTCATGTCAGATATCCCTAGTAGGCTCGATTTATTTGCATCACATACATTTGACTTAGCGAATATCGGCACAAGGACCGGGTCCTTATAAGACAGGTATCCTCTTTGAGACCATCATGTTCACTTATGTGATACTTGTTACATCATTTGGAAGCCTTGCTTGCATTGGTGACCAACTTTAGAAGATTAGTTGAGCGGATTTATTTTTAAAAATCCTAGTTTAGCCCAAATAACCCCCTTTTTACTAAGATTTTGTAGTAGTGTAGCGTGAGGTGTAAAAATTAATTTTCATAAAATCAAAAGAGAAAAATACTCTATTTCAGTGAGCTACGCGGGTTTGATTCTCACCAGATGTGAGATACGTAGGCAACCTCCATCAGGTTCAGCCCACAGTTTTCAAAAAAAAAAAAAGAGCATAAAATTCCGCATGTGCACAAAATTTTCAATAAAAATTTCTATTTTCAGCTTTTACTATTGCCCTTGTATTCTGGCCGTTTTGCCAAGACATCCTTAAAATCTTCCTGGGAAGTGTTGAAGGGTTGTTTTGGTAAATATAGCTATTTTATCTATCTTTGTTTACCTTTTATCATTTTTCCCTTATGTCTGGCCTTTTTTTGTCGAGACAGCTTTAAACCATCTACGGAAGTACCGAAAGGTTGTTTTTGCAAAATAGCCATCTTATCTAGTTTTTTCTGGTTATATTTTCCGAGACATCCTTTGAACCTTTCTCTAGAGTATCCAATGGCTATTTTTGTAAAATAGCCATTTTGTTTATTTTGCCTACTTTTTATTATTCTGCCCCTATGCTTGGCCTTTTTTGTCGAGACATCCTTTAAGCCTTCTGTGAAAGTATCAAAGCGTCATTCTCAAAATATAGCCATTTTCCGACTTTTTCCATTTCATCTTTTGTGTCCGGTAATTTCAAAATAATAAAATAATAATAATGACAAATAGATTGAGTCCTAAACTGGCTTTAAAAAATCACATCAGATTTTGCATGTAGTTTAGGTAAGTTCTAACCCCTTTTATCTTATTCTTAGGTTCACCATGAATTCTCTACAAAGAAGCAGTCAGAAAAGGGTAAGGGGCGAGAAACCTCCTATGTTCTTGATCAGAGATAAGACCGTGAGTAGTATTTGAAATTGGTGGGCTAGTTTTGCTACATGGGAACGTAATCAAGTATTTAAGATTCTCAAGTTCCTCAAAAAAATCATGGGAATTAATCCTAACAAAGATTTAATCGAGGCTCTAGTGGGTTTTTGGGACCCCGTGAACAATGTCTTCAAGTTCAAAGATTGTGAAATGACGCCTACATTGGAAGAATTAGGTAGGTTTACCGGATTAGGGAGACATCTTTGTGAGAAAAAGCATGTTTCTCCAAGAAAGTTGGTGTGAACAAATTTTTAAAAAAGTTATGGCTCCGTCGAGTTCCAATGGGTTGCTTAGCCAAAGGTTGGGGTCCGTTGGAATGTTTCTATGACAGATTTGGCGATGGAAAGGGTAAGAGAACTTCTCAAGCAAGGAATTCGTCAACCAATTGGGTTATGATGCATGGAGGGAATTGAGAATCTTCGCGTTCATGATATTATTTCTGGAGATCATGGTCTTTCCAGAGCATGGTGGGTGCATCAGAATTCGATTGGCTGCGGTAGTCTCATATTTGAAAAGTAGCGAGGATCATACCATTCTTCCCATGATTCTGGAAGATATTTTTTGAGCTTTGACTTGTTTCCAAGAGAGTAAAGATAACTTTGAGGGATACATTCTGCTATAGATGTGGTTCATAGAGCACCTTTATCTTCCTCCAATAGCAGTAAATTTCAATGATAGTTGATTGAATTACATTAGATGTCACCCAAATAGGGCCACGAGTTGTAATCTTCTTGAGGGGGTAAGGGTCTGGCGGACATTACTTGGTTCATTGAGTGCTAACAGAATCACATGGAAATATTACTGGTTCATTCTGCTAGGGTCATGCCTATGTCGACGTATCACCCCTTCTTTATACTCATGGGTTTTAGAGGTTTCCAATCCTATGCACCCCTACGTGTCATGCGCCAGCTAAAGAGAGAGCAAAAGAGGTCCCCGATTGAGGATATGCGTCTGTTTGTGTGGGAATTGAAGGGAGAGGAATTTCCAAGGGAGTCATACGCACAAAAGGTTTGGTTCGGTGGTCGATTTTCTGACTTGGACGGGATAGTATTTGATCGTGAACGTGGGGAAATAAGCTTCGCATACTTTGAGTGGATTCACAACAAGTCTATCTCAGAGAAAAGGCCATCAAGATCCATACAGAATGAATTTGATTGGGAGGAGGAGATCGAGTCCAAAGATAGAGAAACCAGAAGGGAAGTGGCACAAGAGTACCAATCCCGTATTGACATTTTACAAGAAGATAAGGGCATTCTGGAGACAGCCATGAACATAAAACAGGATGATTTCGAGCGGGAAAAGGCTCAGTGGGCACAATATAGGCGAGCACTCAAAGCTCAAATTAGACAAAAATAATGATCACTACTGCTCAACAACAAAAAGACAGAGAATCCTAGTTCAAGGTGATCTGTGATCATGAGCGCAGAGGTTTTGCTCTATTAATCCAAGGTTTGAGGGATGAGATAGGGGATTTGAGTAAAGAAAGGAGCTCCAGATCGTGGAGTTTGAAATAGAAAGAAATAACTACCGAACAATGATCAATCGGCTAGAGAGAGAGTCACTAGATATTCGGTGCCAGAGAGATATGGCCTTGGAGCGCGAGCATGATGCGCTGGATCTAGCTGAGATCCGTGGTCAGTGAAATCATTAGTTGTATTTGGCTCAGGATCATATTAAGGGAATTATCCTCGAGGTATCCACATACACATCCCGAGCATGCAGGAGTTGCTAGGGAATGATGACTGAGCGGTTTGCAGAAGTATTAATGAACGCCGCCTGTCACATATCTGCAGACTTAGAGAGGATATATCTTGATGTTGAGGGTCAACCGCAGGAATAAGTGCCATGATTACAGTGATGGCGTTGGCTTCTCCAGCAAATCGCAGAGTCCTTTTTACTTGGCAGTCCATTTTGATTGTTCATTTGTTGTCATTGAGTCGGTAAGAGTTTTTTGGTGTGTTGAGTCTTGGTTTTTTGCTTTTTATCTTTAAAAGTCTATTTTTGAGTCGACTCTGGTCTTGTTTAGATGTTCGTCTTTATATAATTTTTGTTTTTGGGTCTTGTATTTAAAAACAAAAAGAAAAAGAGAAGTTGAAAATCAATGAAAGTATTTTGTTTTAGAAAATATTCGAAAACGAACCAAAAATATATTTGTTTTTGTGAATATATATATATATATAAAAAATAAAAAATTGGTCATCTCCCTGAACTATGTAATGATTTGATTCATTCGGCGACATGATACGTAGACAACTCCCAAAAGGTTCGATCCAAATATTTTTCAATGACTCTAAAATGAGGGATCAAAATGAGGTGAGTGAAAAGAAAAGTGAAAAAAAAGCGAAAGAGAGAAAAAAAAAATTAATAAGAGCATCAATAAGCAGCAGCCTTATAAGCCGGAATGAAACATGAAGACTTCCAAAAGCATGTTAGAGATGGTGATAGTTTTATGAGCATAGCATATTTACATGTGATTCATATCTGTAAAATGCTTAACCCTAACATGTTTGTTGCCTCTTATGTAGTAAGCTTAAGGTTGTTGGTTTGTGGTGAAACTGGAAACACATCACTACTTCACAAAATCTATGGGAAAGGTAGCAATGACTAACAATGATGAAATCGAGCTGGTCATTGACAACCCCAGGGTCAGCCAGTTGAGCAAGAGTCGGAGGAAGTAAGAAGATTGAAATAGAAACTATCTGATGTGTATCAGGCTTGGGTCTTCGATCAGCCTCAACCTCAAGGTCCCTCGGAAGGAATTTCCATTGTACCCCTGGCTAATCAACAACCACTCCATGCAACGAGCGATCAAATTCTACCACCAGGATATGTGCAAAACTACAGCTTCCATGCCGCCCCTAGTACCTCTAATGTGTGACCTCAAGCCGCAGCGGTCAGGAACACCCCTCTTGTCGTGTCTGGCGCGCCGGTATATACAATACCGCCACCACTTCCTGTGACGAGGAAAAATAACGAGCCACAATATCATGCTTATTATTGCTAATAATACTCTCCAAATATGGCTTTGAGGATCTCGGCTATACGATCAGACTCCTCAGTATGAGTCACCGGTGGAAATTGAAAAGGCTGCCAAGAGGGGTGAGCCAGATGAGATACCAAAAAAAAATTTAAAGTCTCAAGCAGAACATAAATAACAAACAAGGAATAGGTGGTCACAAAAGTGTTTTATTCAGTGATCTACGCATGTGCCCTCATATCCACTTTCCACCAGGGTTAAAGACCCCAAAATTTGAGAAAAATGATGGACACAATGACCCTATTGCTCACTTAAAAAGGTATTTGCAACCAGGTGAGGGGTGCAGGAGAAATAGAAGAATTGTTGATGGCTTATTTTGGGAGAGTCTGGTGGGAGTAACTTTTGAATGGTTCATTGACCAAGATATCTCTCACTAGCATGTTTGGGATGACATGGCCCATGCATTCATCAAAAAATTTCAATACAACATTGATGTTGCGCCAGATTGTAATTCCCTGTCCAATATGAAGAAAAAGCTGACCGAAAGCTTTAGGGAGTATTCCATCAAGTGGAGGGAGCAAGCGGCTAGAGTTAATCCACCCATGGATAACCATGAGTTGGTCATTGTTTATTCTAGAGGCTCAAGAGCCTAATTATTTCCAAAACATAATGTATGCAATGGGCAGACCTTTTGCAGAAGCAATCAAGATATGGGAAATAGTCGAAAATGGCCTCAAGACTGGCAAGAATTGTAAGTGAAGCTGCTCTCAAAGCCACCACTCATGCGATCCAAAATGGGTCGGGAAGTTTGGAAAATAAAAAGAAAAGAGATGAAGGGCCAATGATCACTTCAGGATCTAGGGAAGTTCAAAGAGGGGCATCACACCCTTATGTGCAAGTTCAGCAGGGGCAATCCAGCTACCCTCAACATTATTATCCCCCACCAATTCCTTAATACTCTATGGCCCACCACAATATACATTATTTAATGCTCAATCATATGCTTGACCTCCTAATGAACAGGTACGGGCACCAGCTCCAAGGATCCCCCGACCTCAGCAGCAAAATTTTCGGGCACCCTACAATGCTCATACCAGGCAGGATTATGGTCGAGAGTAGAGGTCGGTGTAAAAATTCACTCCATTGGTTGAATCATAATCTAGTTAGTTCCAGAAGTTAAAGCAAATAGGCGTGATTGGACCCATCGCTCCCCACCATATGCATCCTGATTAACATGGATTTCAAGCAAATGCTAGATGTGAATATCATTCAGGTACCCTGGGGCATAGCATTGATGACTGTTGGACTCTGAAAAGATCCATAGAAAGACTCATCGCTCAAAATTTGATTGTGGTAACGAATGAAGAAGACCCTCATAATGTGATAAACAACTCGTTGCCAGCAAACAATGATGTTCATTTTGTGGGAATGATTGGCCGGGATAAAGAATACAAGCCGATTGGCCAAGCAAAAATAATAGTGGGAACGATTCAAGAAGGAATAGGACTGGATGTTAGTCTAAGCCGAGATGTTCCGTTGATTGTGATGGCACCCAGAGCTCAGACAAGGCAACTTTAATTATTCCAGAAATATCGAGGTTGGAAGTTCACTCCAATGTTCCAAGCCCAAAGTTGTATGTCATTTGAGGCTACCCCATCAAAAGGTAGAATCAGCGTGATATGAAGGGGTTAACAGAGACGATCATAATCAAGCCTGTCATACAACACCGTGCGACAAACACGAAAACTATTCCTTGGAACTACAACAAAACTGTATTAACCTACAAAGGCAAGGAAATCATAGAAGAAGTGGGGGAAACTAGAGGTTTGAATCGATCGGGGAGATTTTACTCTCCGGAAGAGTTGAGGAAGGCCAATTACCAATAAAGAAACCAATCACTGAATAATAGGCGGAAGATTTTTTGAAAAAGGTGAAAGTTCAGGATTACTCCATCATTGACCAGCTGAAAAAGACTCCTGCCCAAATCTCTTTACTATCTCTGCTCATACCTTCAAAACAGCATGCACATGTACTAATCAATATCCTTAACGAGGCACATGTCTCAGAGAAGACCACTGTCAATCAGTTAGAGAATATGTCCAGTAGATATTTTTAGGTGAACAAAATCTACTTTACTGATGATGAGCTCCCAGAGGAGGGAGTCGGGCACAATAGGGCTTTGCACCTGATTGTCAAATGTGAAGGGCGCTATGTAAAGCGAGTTATGGTTGGTGAAGGCTCGAGTGTAGATGTATTCCCTCTCTCCACCTTGAGAAGAATGAAGATCAGTATAGATAGAATCCGACCCAATAATGTCAACATCCTGTCTTTTGATGGCTCCGCAAGAGACACCATTAAGGAGATCACCCTCACCATGACAATTGGGCCGGCTGGTTTTGAAATTGTCTTCCAAGTAGTGGACATGGAAACTTCTTATAACTTTATTCTTGGATGTCCATGCATCCATACGGCCTGAGCTGTTCCATCCACCTTACATTAGATGCTCAAATTCAAACGTGACAGGCAAGACATTATTGTTCATGGAGACGACGAGTCGTCTAATTATAAAGACTCGTTAATCATATGTATTGAGACCAAGGAAGGGTGCGAGTCCATTATCTATTAGGATTTCGAAGTGGTTGCGGTGGACCGTGTTGAGGAAGGAAAGCCCATTCTGCATCCTCGTCTTTCCACCACATCTTTAATGGTGGCTGCAGTTATGTTGATATAAGGTTATGAGCCAGGAAAAGGCTTGGGGGCATCACTGTAAGGAATTTTGGAGCCCATTTCTCCGTTCAGTAACCAGGGTACACTTGGTTTAGGCTTCAGGCCAACACAAGCAGACAAAGACAAATCCAAGCACCGAAAAAAGCATAGATGGGTCTTGAAACAACCTATCCCTCACATTTTCTACACTTTTGTCAAGCCACGACTCCAAAAGGGTCAAAATTACTCGTCGCAGGAAAACATTGATGAAATTTGCAATGACCTAAGCTAGATGTTTTCTGAAGTGAATATGATCCACGCTGGTGAAGGCACTATTTGTGTCGATTTTCAACTAATTGGACCAGACACCATGCTCAACAACAAGGAAGCAACTCCCCTCCCCACAAGGAAGAAGTCTTGGTAGTTTGCTTTTGCAACTTCTTTTTTGTACTTTGGGTTACTTTCAAGGTTGTAATCCAAACATCTCAGTATGATTGTTTTGTTTTGATGTTAACCCTTCTATCATTTCAAATTCAGTGAAATGCAATTTAGTTTCGTATTTTTTCCTTTTTCGAATTCCTCTCATTTTGTTTCCATTTCGGTTTTGTTAATGTCAGCTTCAATAACATGACATGCATGCAGAATTCACGCCCAGGTCTTAAAAAGCAGTCTAATTTCGAAATAGTGCATCAAGAGGTTGAGTATGATGAAGATGAGGTTGTTGAGGAAATAAAAATAGAACTGGAAAAATTTGAAAACAAGCCTAAGCCCAACCTCAATGAAATTAAGCCAATTAATATGGGAAGTCGAGAAGAAGTTAGAGAAACAAAGATAAGCATTCACACTGAACAAAAAGCCAGAGATGCCTTGATTTAACTTTTATTTAAATACAGAGATGTGTTTTCTTGGTCTTATGAAGATATGTCGAGTGTAAGTGTTGATCTGGTGGTTCATAAGCTTCCCACGTATTCTGATTTTCCACCAGTCCAACATAAGCAATGAACATTTAAAACGGACATGAGTGACAAAATCAAAGAGGAAATAATGAAGCAACTAAGCGCCTATGTGGTCAAGGTTGTCCGATACACCACCTGGGTGGTAATGTTGTGCATGTGTCAAAGAAGGATGGAAAAACTAGAGTCCGTGTTGACTATAGAGACCTGAACAAAGCAAGTCCGAAGGATAATTTTCCTTTGCCAAATATCCACATTCTTATAGATAATTGCACAAAGCATGAGTACAGTTGTTCGTGGATTTCCATGTTGGGTAACACCAGATTCTAATGGATGGGGATGATGTATAAAAGGCCGCTTTCACCACTTCATCGGGTACTTATTGTTATAGGGTCATGCCATTCAGTTTGAAGAATGCAGGGGCAGATTACATGAGGTCCATGACCACCATATTCCATGACATGATGGACAAAGAGATTGAAGTATATGTTGATGACGTCATCATAAAATCAAAGACACATGTTGATCACCTGCGCAATTCGAAAAAGTTCGTCAAACGGGTTCGAAGGTATGACCTTGAGCTTAATCCAGCCAAGTGTGCATTTGAGGTTCCATCTAGAAAAACTTCTCGGTTTTATAGTCAGCCGGAGAGGCATCGAATTGTATCCATCTAAGATAAATTCCATTCGAGATCTTCCATCCCCGAAGAACAAAAAGGAAGTCTTACTCGGGAGGTTGAAATAAATCAGTAGGTTCATTGCTCAGCTCACAACCACGTGAGAGCCCATATTTAAGTTGCTGAAAAAGGATGCTACTATCAAGTAGACGGACGATTGCCAAAAAGCTTTTGACAGGATTAAAGATTGTCTGTCAAACCCCTTATACTGGTCCCACCTAAACCTAGTAGGCCTTTGTTTTTATATTTATCGGTGATGGATAATTCCTTTGGATGCGTTTTGAGGCAACATGATGCAACAGGCAAAAAGGAACAGGCAATCTATTATTTGAGCAAGAAGTTCACCAATAATGAAGTTAAGTAGACCCTTTTAGAAAAGAAATATTGTGCCTTGACTTGGGTCACTCAGAAGCTGAGACATTTTCTTTTGGCCTACTCTACTTACCTCATATCTAGAATGGATCCTCTAGGGTACATCTTCCAAGAGCCAATGCCCACTAGCAGGCTGCAAAATGGCAAATCTTGCTCACAGAGTTCGACATCGTCTATGTCACTCGCACTGCGATGATAACACAGGCTTTGGCAGATTATTTGGTAGAGAATCTAGTTAATGATGAGTATAGGCCACTTACCACATACTCAATAGAAGAAGTAGTTACAGACGACAACACTGTATGGAAAATGTATTTTGATGGGGCTGTCAATATCAAAGGGGTTGGGAGTCGGGCAATCCTCATCTCACCTACTGGACAGAATTACCCTACAATGGCCCGACATCTATTCATTTGTACCAATAATACAGCAAAATACAAAGCTTGTATCATGGGTCTGAAAATGAACCCCGATCTGGATGTGCATGAACTATTGGTTATGGGAGATTACGACTTGCTTATCCGGTAAGACCAAGGTGAATGGGAGACTCGAGACATCAAGATTATTCCATACAGACAATGTGTGCAAGAACTGAGCAAGAGATTCAAATCCATAGAGTTTAGGTACATTCCCAGGTTTCACAACGAGCTAGCCGATGCCTTGGCTACTTTAGCCTGGATGCTCCCTTATCCAGGAAACACTCATATCGATCCACTAGAAATTCAAGTTCGGAATCAACACAATTACTGCAATACCGTTGATACAGAACCAGATGGTGAACCATGGTATCATGACATAAAATGATTCCTAAAAACAAGAGAATACCCAGAGCATGACAAAGGAGATCAAAAAAGAACTGTAAGGCGTCTCACCGGAGGTTTCTTCCTGAATGGGGAAATTTTGTACAAAAGGACCCCAGATTTAAACTTGTTGAGATGCATAGATTCCACATAAGCTGAGTGAATCATGAATGAATTGCATTTGGGGGTATGCAGACCTCACATAAATGGATATGTTTTGGTGAAGAAGATTATGCAGACAGGGTATTATTGGCTTACTATGGAGCAAGATTGCTTCAGCTTTGTTTGCAAGTGTCGCCATTGCCAGATTCATGGTGACCTTATTCACTCGCCTCCTTCGGAGTTTCATCCCATGCCCTTTCCTTGGCCTTTACTTGCTTGGGGAATGGATGTTATTGGGCCAATCGAGCCAAAGGCTTCAAATGGGCATAGATTCATTTTGGTTGCAATTGATTACTTCACCAAGTTGGTGGAGGCTGTCACTTTGAAAGCAGTCACCAAGAAAGCAGTTGTAGACTTTTTTCATTTCAACATCATTTGTCGTTTTGGTATCCCAAAGACCAATATCACTAACAATGCACCCAATCTAAATAGTCATTTAAGAAGGAGGTATGCAAGCAATTTAAAATTATGCATCTCCATTCTACCTCTTACCGGCCAAAATCCAATGGAGCAGCAGCGGAGAAGAACATCAAGAAGATCCTTAGGAAGATGATCCAAGGTTCTAGACAATGGTATGAAAAGTTGCATTTTGGTCTTTTGGGATACCGCACGACTACTTACACATCTGTTGGTGAAACTCCTTATCTGCTGGTATATGGAAAGGAAGTTGTAATACCGACTGAAATTGAAATTCCCTCTCTTCAGATCATTGTGGAATCAGAGATGGAAGATACATAATAAGTAAGGACCCATTTGGAACAGCCGATGTTGATTGATGAAAAATAGTTAGCGGCAGTGTGTCTTGGCCAATTATACCAGCAAATAATGCCCCATGCTTATAACAAAAATGTGCGCCCAAGACACTTTGAGGTAGGCTAGCTCGTGTTGAAACGCATCCTTCCGCACCAGGTACAAGCTAAAGGAAAATTCTCCCCAAATTAGCAAGGACCTTACATCATTAAGAAAGTGTTACCAAAAAGGGCCTTGCACTTGGTAGATGAAGAAAGACGGGTACCAGACATGAATATAACGCACATGTAGTCAAAATATATTATGTTTGATATATACCCACTACGGAACTTTCACGCATGAGTTTCTTAGATCGAGATGACGAAGGCTATCATTGCTCACTATCCCAAATAGGTGTAACCCCTTTGTTAACCATTTTGAGCCGTATTTGTATTCTTTGTTTTCCCCTTTTTGGAGCCTATCTACTTGTAAAAACAAAAACGAAAAAAAAGGCGAAAACAAAAAAGAAAAGAAAGAAAAAAAAAAGAAAGAAGAAAAGTCATCAACAAATATTCTGAATCATTGAACTACGAACGACCTGATTCTGAAAGGATACGTAGGCAGTCTTACCCTGGGTTCGGTCCCATCACAACAAAAAATCCATATTTCCAATAATCCAAAACTAGGGAAGAAGTTTTTTTTGTTTTATAGTTTTTTTCTGTAAAAACGGTTGCAAAAGATGTAATTCAGTTCAGGGTTCTTTTCGCTTTTTCCCTTTTAGGAACTTCTGAACGATCGTTGAGAATATTTTAAGTCCCCATTCCAAGGGTGTTTGGAAACCTTCCGCATGCAATATCTTACTCAAAAAATAGAGAAAAAAAAAGAAAAAAAATAAGAGCGTCTTATCGGTGAAAACCCGTATGGGCACTGTAAGGTGACAGTGAGCGGAGAAATGAGAAATTCTTATTGGTGAAAACCCATATGGGCACCATAAGGTGACGATGAGTAGAGAAATAAGAGAGGCCAGTTAGCGAAAACCCGCAAAGGGCGCTACTAGCCAAATGAGGGTCTTCGATACTCCTGCATGAGTACAACCAAGACAATTTCAAGATGAACATTTGAGATGGATTTTGAGAATCACACAGCTCAGATGGATCAGGCGTCCAGTCCAAAATGCATTTCATGATTTATTAAAGTCAGCACATACTTCCAGATAAGTCTCCCTATTCCTTTCCTTGAAAGGGACACCTTTTGTTTAAGCACATTTCTTTTTCACTTGCAATTATTCTTTTATTTTTACCCATAATTTTTCTTTGAGTCCCTTTCGGTCTAATCTTGCATCAAAAGTGAAGAAAAGAAATGGCAGCAAAACTGGCTACAGTTTCCCAGTAATATTGAACACAATTTGGGGAATATATGGCATGCACGAAGGCAAAATCCATTTGTGATCTCATTTGATAAGGCAAACAAAGTGTCTCAAAGAAACTGAAAAGGTTGCCTAAGGAAGACCTGCTTCATGAGAAAAGTTGATAAGCACTACGGACACAAACCGGTACAAGGTGCAAGACAACTGAGTTTGATTTTAAAGGAAAAAACCGCCTTGCCTTAGGGACAAGAGTTAGAGCTACCATGGACATCCGAGTATGAAATAGTGAAGGGAAACATCGGATAACAAGGTCTACAGAGTGCAATACAGAGTATCCGAACACCTCGGTACCACACTAATTGAATCAGTTCTTCAATAGCGGAGTGGCCGTGAATTCAATCTACAATAGGAAATCAAGGCCAAAAACCAACCCCTACTTTGAAAACTTACAAATAGGAACAAAGTAGTGCAAAATGGCGATTCTCAAATGATGAATGTCACCAAACGTAAGCTCTTTAAAATATCCTTTTTCTTTTATTTTCATAATGCATCACTATGGTTCACACATCCCATTTTCGTAGCTTAACTCAGGTAGAACCATTTAACCTAGGAGAATCCAGCTCATAGTTCTGGATAGAAGTACTCTTCGCTCAGCCATTTTTATGTAGCTTAACTCAGGTCGAACCATTTCTCCTAGGGGGATCCAGCTAATAGTTTCGGGTAGAACTAATATTCCCTCAGGTTGTGTACCATAGCTTAACTCATGTAGAACCTTTTCGCCTAGAAGGATTCAGCACTTTATCAGTAATACAGGGTACCAACCTCTTGTTACATTCTTTCTCAGTAATGTAGGGTGCCAACCCCTGGTTACACTCCTTTCAGTAATACAAGGTACCAACCCCTGGTTACATTCTTCTTTAGTAATGAAGGGTACCAACCAACCCCCGGTTACATTCCTTTTAGTAATACAGGGTACCAACCCCTGGTTACATTTGCTTTCCGGTACTACAGGGTACCAACCCATGTTACATTTCTTCTCAGTAATACAAGGTGATAACCCCTCGTTACACTCCTTTCAATAATACAGGGTACCAACCCTTGGTTACATTCCATCTCAGTAATACAGGGTGCCAACCCTTGGTGACACTTCTTTCAGTAATACAGGGTACCAACCCCTGGTTATATTCCTTTCGGTAATACAGGGTGCCAACCCCTGGTTACATTCCTCATTCAGTAATACAGGTTGCCAATCTCTTGTTACATTCATTCTCTGTAGTACAGGGTACCAGCCCTAGTTACATCCCTTCCTAGTGATACAGGGCGCCAACCCCTAGTTACATTCCCTTCCAGTAATACAGGCTACCAACCCTTGGTTTTCCCTTTCAGTAGTACGGGATACCAACTCCTGGTTACATTCATCTTTAGTAATACAGGATACCAACCCCTGGTTACATTCCTTTCAGTAATAAAGGGTGTCAACCCCTAGTTACACCCCTTTCAGCAACACAAGGTACCAACCCCTGGTTACATTCCTTTCGAAAATACAGGGTACCAACTCCTGGTTACATTCCTTCTTAGCAGTACCCTTGGCTACATTCCTTCCTAGTGATACAGGACGCGAACCCCTGGTTAATTTTTATTTCAGTAATACAAGGTACCAACCCCTGGTTACATTCATTCCTATTGATACAGGGGGTCAACCCTTTGTTACATATATTCCCTAGTAATACAGGGTGCCAACCCATGGTTACGATTTGCTTCAAGTAATACAATGTGTCATTCCTTAAGTGTTTTCCCTTTTTGCAACCTAGAGTACCACCCCCTGGTTTGCATATCTTCTTGGTAACGTAGGGTATACAATCCCTTGTTACAAATTTTATCTCTTTTAGCTAGTTTATACTACTGTCTTTGTCTGCCTTTCAATAAATTAGATAGTTTATAGCTTTCTCTGATAACTCAAAAAAATTTCCTAATCCAAACTGGGGCAGAAAAATTTTGTTCGTTTTGTTCATCTTTGATGGCTTTGCAGGCCCCGCTTAGAGAACATGTGACGATTAAAGCTTGCAGTTTCAGTTTCTCATCAGAAGAAAGAAGTTTTTCGGATCACAAGATTGTTGGAGTTAGCTTTAAAAATGTGTCAGTAACCCAGCTTCTCAAGTTTCACTTTCCCAAATTTTGATCGAGAAATCCAGCAATCGAGAATGAGCCATAATATTTTTTTCAAAGAGCATCAAGATCCAATCTAAGGTCAACACAAGCAAGCAAGTCAAGAATCAAGATTTGACTCCAGAAGACATGTAGATAGGAATTTTCTAGCTCTCACCTTGCAGGCATATGTAGTTCTCTTCTTTTTTTCCTTTTGATGTAAGCAGCAAGTGCCAGTAACAGCGAGAGTAGCAGCAACAGTCTTAACTCCAGTGTCCGGTAGTCCCAGCTACTAAAATTTTTAAGAACTACACTGACCTGATTTCTTTATAGCCAAGGATATGTAGGCAACTCCGGAAGCAAGTTTCGGTGACCATATTTTAAAAAAATACTTTCATTTTGAGTGATATGTGAGCAAAAATTAGTCATGGCATTCACTTTTCTTTGCACGCAAATACTTCATGTTCTCGAGCAAAGAGGGGCAGCTATAAATACCTAATTTTGGCTTTTTTCTTTTCTTCTTTTATGTTTATTATGTGTGTATGTGTAGGTTTCAAGGTTTGATTATATTTTAATTCAAAAGGTTAAAAGAGTTTGGGCTAAGTTGCATTTTTAACCGTATTGGGTCCAAATGGACCAAATCAGTTGCCCAATGACACTGACCAGGTCCCGATAAGGTTGACCAGGGAGGCAAGAAAAACGGTGTAGTTTCATTTAATAAATCAGTGATTAAATCTCATCCATTCATAGACCTTTGATCCAACGACCATCATTTGATCTCTTTTCTAGGTATTTAAGACCTAGAGAGTCAAAATTTTGCCCCTCATTTCCCCATTTTTCCTTTTTTCTCTCCACTCTCTCCTTTCTCTTCTCCTTTCCGCCAGGCCCACTGCCTAAACCCTAGCGCCACCGGCCGGAAATCGCCTCACGGCGGCGGCGCACCTCCAAACCACCCCAAAATTTTACCACTTCTTCCGCTCAACCTTTTCCTATGAATCCGAACCCCAAATCACCATTACCCCTCTAAATCTCCGCAAATCTACCAAAATCTGAAAAACCTTAGCCTCTTTTGTCCCCAAATTGTAAAGTTCCATGCCCCATTTTCATATAAAACTTGCATATACGTGTATGTTTTTCTTGGTTCTATCTCTTTGTGTTAGTTTCAAGTCCAAACTCCGGCGACCGGAATTCCAGCATCCATCATTGCCCGCTTCCTCTACCACCACCACGGCTTCTCCGTCTTAGTTTTTTTCAACCCAAAAGCACTTGTTTCTTTTTGGCAAGACGGCGGAATCTATTTGTTTAGCGTCTTCCAAAAAGAAACATGTGCCTCGGGGTCGAACAACTACCACTTGACATCCCCGACATCATCTCGTTGCTTGATTGGACGTTGAATGTCTCTAAATTTGGTATAAACTCGAACTCAAACCTTTCTTCCATGTTTCGGATTTTTTTTTCATCATTGTTCCATCATAGTTCTTTATAGTGTATATTTTGTTAACGATTATTTGATCCTCATCTTTGTTGATTTCATTTGTTTGCCTCGCTAGTAACATGTTTGTGTTTTACTTTAAGGCGTCAATTTTGAATTATGTTTTTTTTATTTTACATTACTTTTAAACTACTAAGTTCTATTAAGCCTTCACTAGTCAATACTTGTATTTTCTTAATCCTTAAGTTCTGGTTCTCTTTGATTGATTAACAGTTCAATGTTAAGGTATAGTTATATGTTTGTTGTATTTTAACTAAGTTCTAGTTTTATATTTTGGTTTGAAGAAAACTGGGTTTGGTATTAATTTTCTTAAAGTTGAAGTTAGCTAATATTGATCATGATTTAGGGTATAAAGTTGTTTACTTGAACATCTAGGGTGGCTAAGAGTATTATTTTCCTCCATTATTCTGCCACAATTGTTCAACGACTGTCCTTTCCCTTCTTGGTTAGTCCTTGAACAAGCTTTTAGCACACAAAAGTGAGTCTTTTGAATAATTTAAAAACACACTTCAATACATCTTTAGAATGGCTTGAACACAGAAACACAAAAAGAAATCAGCAACTGAACACATAAAGAGTAAGCTAAAAATCGTGAGTTTTTTGTTGAGTCTTAGAGTGCAAAATCTTTCAGAAACATATAAGAGTCTTAGAGTTTGATTTTGAGTTCCTTCTCTTGAAGAATAACTAATTTTAGTAAGATTTCAGTGGATGTTTTAACACAATCCCACTGATGTTTCTTCGTTGTTTCTGCTGCCTTTGTTGCTGATTTTGTGCTCTTTCAGTGTTAAGTTTCATCTTGTTGCAATTCAGGTAACTCTTAAACATTTGTATTGCAGATTCTTGATGACAATGAAAAGATTTGAACCCGTTTGATTGGTGTAACATGTAATATTTGATTTTGTTCAAGATAATTGCTGCATCAATGTTATAACTTGTAAATATGTAGTATTTAGCTATAACTTTCACTTTTGTTTACAAAACAATACTATGTTAGTGTGTTATGTAGTTGTTAAAACGCCCATTTCTTTTGTTTACTTCATTAATGTTCCATCACCTATTTATTCTTTTATCATATTATTAATTTTTTCTTAAATTATGATGACTCTATTTGTTTATCTATTTTCATTGTTGGATATGTACTTTGAGTTGGATGATAGTTTCGATGAAATTTTTAGTGTGTTGTGGCTCTTTTGATAAGTGGTGAAAGGAAAAATATTAATGTAAGAAAAGTTTATTTTTTTATTTATCTAAAAGTCAAGTTGATTCAGGGGTCTTAGTTTGGTATAATGGTTAATTTTTGTCATAAGCCCATTGTTGTATTTATATTGCTAATAAGCGAAGAGTTGTATTAATGTTATTTCCTTGCTGGGTTACTTTAAGGCTAATTAGATTGTAGTATTTATTTATTAGTAGAAATTAAATTAGTAGTAGGCTTTTGGAGCTAATGAGCATAAAGTAATTGGGCCTAATAAATTAGGTCCAAGTCTGAAGCATTGAAGTGTGCCAGGTGGCCTGCTTTTTTAATAACTATGTGGGACAAAAACTCAATTTCTGCAGGCCTAATAACAATTAAGCTAGATGGCCCCTTCCTTTCTCCTTTATAAAAAATAAATAAAATGAAGGCCCATTTTTTAAGATAATCATATGCTAGCCCAAATGATTAAAAGCTAAGTTTTTTTTTCATAGATCCAATAAAAGTGGATGTCTCTTTTAATAATTTTTTCTTCTTTTCCTTAATAGCTTAACTATTTTTAATTAATTTAAACGCTAGGCAACTAGTAGGTGTGTTTTAACTTTTTTCTTTCACGGACTCGCTTGCGTAGAGTGATATTAACATTCAATATTTTAATCCAATAATATCATACCATATCTACTAGCTTTAATTAATCATTTTCCTAAAATCACGGATTCGCTTGCGTAACGCGATATTTGATATTTAATTAGTTTCTTCAAGTGTAGTAACTTTTTCAAAAGTAATAGTGTACTAATAATCCTTGTCATAATTGCAGATTCGCTTGCGTAGCGCTATTATGATAAAAGTAATAAATTTTGTCTCGATCACGCATTCGCTTGCCTAGTGTGGTTACGACATCTTATTATTCAAAATTTTCTTTAATTTTGCTAACTATCCAAAAATAAAAGAGGAAAGTATAATATAAAAATCATATAAATCACAGTTTGTCCAAAATTAATTCAAGCCAAGTATAAGTCAATAAAGTCACCGTGCAAGAACCACGGCGTTCGGGGAATTCCTTACACCTTCTCCCCGGTCAACAGAATTCCTTACCTGAACTTTATTTTTGCAGACCGATAAAGATAGAGTCAAACCTTCCTTTGACTAGGTATTCAAATAAAAGGTGACTTGGAACACCCTAAAATTAATTTCAAGTGGCGAGTCTGAACAATAAAATAATCCCTACTCAAGTTTATCACTATAATTAAAAAACCTCTTTAACCCACAATACATAACATATATGTCATTTTCGGGTAGAAAAGGGGTGTGATAGACCCCGAGAATAACGTCCGCAAAGACGTTCAATCAACCGGTCAGAATGCACAGGGCAGCGAAGAAGGTGGGATCAGCCTTCGAGTGATACTCGAAATGTTGCAAGCTCAAAAAGATGCAATAGCACAACTGTAAAATCAAAACCATGCACCAAAAGGGGTTGAGCTTGAGCCATTGCAGAGAGTGGTTCATTGGGCCGAATTGGTGCCTAGAAGATCAAGCGGAAATGAATCAGGGATCGATCCCGCTATCATGAGGATGCTCGAAGAGCTGACAAAGCGGGTTGAATCAGGGGAGAAGAAGATAAACCTATAACTCCGGAGTTGATCAAATTCCGAGGGCACCACCGATTTTGAAGGGTTTGGATTCAAAGAAGTTCGTGAAAAAGCCCTTCTCCCCAAGAGCGGATCCTAAACCCGTTCCAAGTATAATGGAACTACCAACCCCAAAAAGAATGTCACTTCTTACACATGTGCAATTAAAGGGAACGATCTAGAGGACGATGAGATCTATTCCGTATTGCTGAAGAAATTCGGGGAGACCTTATCAAAGAGATCAATCATATGGTACCATAATGTTTCACCCAACTCCATTAATATTTTTTTCATGCTCGCAGATTCCTTCACTAAACCACACGTCGGAGCCGTAAAGGTCGAGACTGGGAAATCGGACCTCTTCAAAGTAAAGCATGAAGACAACGAGATGCTTAGAGAGTTTGTGTCTTAGTTCCAGATATAACGCATGGATTTACCACCGGTTGCCAGTGATTGGGCCGTTCAGGCCTTCATCCAAGGATAAACATATGAAGTTTGGTGGCCTCACAACAGTTAAAGCGGAACTTGATCGAATACCCAGATGTCACCTAGGTTGATGTGCATAATTGGTGTCAGTCAAAGATTAGGGTCGAAGATGACCAGTTGCGGACTCCTTCCAGGTCCGTTTATCCTATTAGGCCCTTCCACAGAGTTAAACGGGATATTGACCAGGACCAACGGTCATTAGAGATCGTTTCCAGCCATAAAGTGGAGATCCAAGAAACAACAGGCCTGGACGCAACCCCATTCGATGTGATAGAAGAAATGATCGAGGTCATAGCTCTCTAGGGCTCATGAGTAATAGTGATTTTGATAGGAATATCGATCCCAAAGAAGCATTATGGCTATGGGAATATAACTTCAACATTAATGCGTCAGCTATAGTGTCAGCCATCGGGCGCATCAAAGACACTAGGTGGCCTCGACCTCTGCAGACTGATCCGGCCTAGAGAAATACTAATCGAATGTGAAATTTTCATGGCACTCAATGCCATGGAACATAAGATTGCAGATAGCTAAGGGAGGAGGTTGCCCGGTTGTTCAACGAGGGGCCTCTTCGAGAATTCTTAAGCGATCGGGCTAAGAACCACTTCAAGAACAGAGATTAAAACAGACTAAACAATCAAGAGGAGCCACAACACATAGTACACATGATTGTTGAAGGGGTCGATATTCCTCGGGGACCCATATTCAAGTGCACTAAGGTGTCGATCACAAGAGAAAAGAGAACTCAGAATTATATACCGGAAGGGGCCTTGTCTTTTAATAACAATGATGTATAGGGGATCTTACAACCCCATAATGATGCATTGGTAATATATGTTCTTATGAATAAAGCTCAAGTAAAATGTGTTTTGATTGATCCAGGTAGCTCGGCCAACATTATTCGATCGAGGGTCATAGAATAGCTCGGCCTACAGGATCAAGCCATGCCCGCTGACCGAGTACTTAATGGCTTCAACATGACATGCGAAACCACCAAAGGCGAAATAACTTTGCAAGTGAATGTGGCCGGGACCATCCAAGAAATGAAGTTCCATGTAATCGAGGGTGACATAAGGTATAACGCTCTGTTCGGAAGGCAATGGATCCGTAACATAAGGGCAGTACCCTCGACCCTTCACCAGGTTATAAAATTCCCGACACTAGAGGGAGTCAAAACGGTCTACGCGGAGCAGCCCACCGCCAAATAAATGTTTGCAGTTGACGAAGTAATACCAATAGCGTCACTTTTATCAAAAGGATCGGATTCAAAGGAAAAACAGGAGGCCAAAAAGCAACCACAGATACCAACCTCGACCATATCGGAGAAGCAGGGGACTGACGAGGATGATGACTATGGGGTCCCTCGATATTTCGTAATCCCTAATGATTCTGACACCACCAAGTCGACGATCGAAGAGCTGGAAAAAATCACATTGACCAAATGTCATCCCGAACAAAAGGTATACCTGGGCATAGGGCTAGCCCCCGAGCTCAGGGGGAAAGTTATTCAATTCCTTAAAGCTAACATGAATTTCTTTGCTTGGTCCCATTTTGATATACAGGGATCCCACTGGAAATCACCACCCATAAACTAAGCCTGTTTCCGAAATTCCATCCAATGAAGATAAAAAGAAGGCCCCAGTTTGAGGTCAAGCATGCCTTCGTCAAGGACGTACGAGGTAACCAAACTTCTCAAAATAGGATCCATTCGAGAAGTAAAGTATCCTGAATGGCTAGTGAACATAGTGGTAGTCCCTAAGAAGGGAAATAAACTTAGAATATGTGTAGATTACAAAGACTTGAATAAAGCGTGTCCTAAGGATTCTTTTCTTTTTCCTAATATTGATCGTGTGATAGATTCCACGGCCGGCCAAGAGATTCTCAGTTTTGTCGATGCCTACTCCGGGTACAACCAAATATAGGTGAACTCCGAAGATCAGGAAAAGACCTCGTTTATCAGTAAGTACGTCACCTACTATTTTTTGTAATGTCATTCAGACTAAAAAATGTTGGTGTAATTTATTAACGCCTAGTAAACCGGATGTTCGAAGAGCAAATAGGAAAATCAATGGAACTTTATATTGATGACATGTTGGTTAAGCCCCTGCGAGAAGAGGACCATTTGAATCATTTGCAGAAAACTTTCGGTATACTGAAAATGTAAAACATGAAGCTTAACCCAGAAAAATGTGCGTTCGGGGTCGACTCACTCAAGTTTCCAGCTTCATGGTATCCAATCTAGGAATCAAGATCAACCCCGATAAAATCAAAACTATCAAGTACATTACGATAGTAAATGACGTAAAGGTCATACAGAGGCTGATGGGGCGCATAGCCGCCCTAGGGCGATTCATCTCGAGATCCTCGGATAAGATTCACCGATTCTTCTCGTTACTGAAGAAGAAGAATAATTTAACATGGACTCCGGAATGCCAACAGGCCTTGCATGAACTAAAGAGGACGAGCAGTTTTACTTGTATCTAGCAGTCTCGGAGAGAGCGGTAAGTGGAGTCTTAGTCCGAGAAGAACAAAGTACATAATTTCCTATCTATTATGTTAGTCGGACCTTAGGTGAGGCCAAAATCAGGTATCGACATCTAGAAAAATTATCTCTCGCTTTAATAAAAGCCTCTAGGAAACTAAAATCGTACTTCCAGTGTCATCTCATATGTGTTGCAACAACTTATCCATTTCAAAAAATTTTGCATAAGCCCGAACTTTTGGGCCGGTTGGCGAAATGGGCCGTAGAGATCAGCGTGTACAATATTGAATATCGACCCCGAACGGCCATCAAGTCTAAAATCTTGGCATACTTTGTGGCAGACTTTACGCCGGCTCTCGTACCTGAAGTTAAAAAGGAACTGTTAGTAAAATCGGGTACGTCTTCGGGAATCTGGACCCTCTTTACGGATGGTGCTTCGAACGTAAAGGGGTCCGGACTCGGCATCATGCTAAAACCACCCACAGGTAACATAGTTAGGCAAACTATCAGAACTACGAAATTGACTAACAATAAGGCCGAATATGAGGCCATGATTGCAGGTCTCGAACTAGCCAAAGGACTAGGAGTAGAGGTGATCGAAGCAAAATGTGACTCCCTCCTCGTTGTGAACCAGGTTAACGGAACCTTTGAAGTTACAGAGGAACGAATACAAAGATACCTTGATTAGATACAAGTAACTCTACATTGATTCAAGAAATGGACTTTGTAACATGTGCCTCTAGACCAAAATAGTGAAGTTGATGCCCTCGCAAACCTAGGGTCATAGGTCGAATGCAACGAACTAAATTCGGGGGCCGTCGTACAACTCATGAGGTCAGTGGTCGAAGAAGGCCATGCCGAGATAAACTACACAAGCTTGACCTGGGATTGGAGAAACAAGTACATAGAGTATTTGAAGAACGGAAAGCTTCCCTCAGATCCAAAGGAATCAAGGCTGCGTACAAAGGCAGCCGGGTTTAGCTTGTCCGAAAATGGAACCTTACTCAGAAGGGTGTTCGATGGTCCGCTTGCAATATATCTGGGACCGAGAGATACCGAATATGTATTGAGGGAAATCCATGAAGGCATATGTGGGAACCATTACGGCACTGAATCATTAGTTCGGAAGGTAATCAAAGCCGGCTATTACTGGATCAAAATGGAAAAAGATACGAAGAAGTTTGTGCAAAATTGTGATAAATGTCAAAGACACGCACCCGATGATTCATCAACCTGGGGAGCTGTTGCATTCGATTTTATTGTCATGGTCGTTCATGAAGGGGGGGGGAGGGGTGGAGATTGTCAGCCCTCTTCCATCAATACCAGGTAAGGCCCAATTTTTTTTGTTAATGACTGAGTATTCCTCTAAATGGGTTGAAGCACAGGCATACCAACAGATCAGGGAGAAGGAAGTCATCAACTTCATTTGGGACCACATCATATGTCGATTCGGAATACTATCTGAAATTGCATGTGATAACGGAAATAGTTTATTAGCAGCAAAGTGACCAAATTTCTAAAAAACCACAAGATCAAAAGGATCTTATCAACACCTTACTACCCTAGTGGGAATGGACAAGCTGAATGGACCAACAAAACCATAATCCTCGGCAGCCTTCTCACCTCGAGGTAAAGCATCTTCAGCTCTTTCTGGCTCGGGGACTTCGGCCAAGGTTTTCCCCTTAATCTCGCTGAATCAAGGAAGAGTAGTTTCAACTCCCACCGACTTAATAGCTCCTCGAATCTCGGTGACAGAATGCGCACGTGACACCATCCTTCTTCTTCTTCTTCTTCTTCCTCTTCTTCTTCTTCTTCTTCTTCATCCCTTAGCCGTTGGACCGACTTCAATGTTAGAAGGATGATGTTCCCCTTGGGTTTATGAGCTGCTTTCTTTTTGGGTTTCTTCCCCTCATAGTTTGAATCCTTTTTAATCTTCTTCTCCTTCATCGACTTCGAGACATATGGTGGAATTTCTTCATAACCAGAAGGAGGCCTCATCGCCACATCCTTCCCGAGACCTACAAAATAAGAAAAAAGGGTATGCTTAGGAAAATATTCGAAGAGTGGTCAAATCAATAAGTCATGAAGAAAAAGATTTTACCGTGACAACTAGCCTCCCATCGACCCTTCGACAAATAGAGCCATGCGCGCTCGGCATGTGTCTACTGCGATACCAATCTCCTGACTCGATCCTCGAGCTGGGAAACCGCATACGGCATCCAGGCAACGGTTGCATCAAGTAAAACACTGATAAGAAAGGGTGAGAAACGAATACAATAAATATAAATTGAGGATGGAATTATACTTACGGTTCATATTCTATGTCTCAGGAAATGGCATACTCTCTACCGGGATCAAGTCTGAGGTCTTCCCTCGAACAAATCGGCCCATCCATCCCTGGTCTTTGTCTTCATCTATGGTCGATAAAGGTGCCATGGTGGCCGTATGTTGAAGCTTTATTATTCCTCTTCGATAGAGTCGGGGCTACACAGGCGCATGAGATGATCGAGGGTGAAGGGAAGCCCATTGATTTTGCTTACGAAGAAACGAAGCAATATCACTATCCTCCTGAAAGAGGGCTAAATTCGACCGAGGTTCACCTCGTATTTCTTGCAGAAGTCTATGACAATTGGATCCAAGGGATCCAATGTGAAAGGGTAAGTGTAAACACTTAGGAACCCTTCCACGTGGGTGGTGGTTGCTTCTTCTGTAACAGGCACCACCACATGTTTCTTACCCCAATTGCAATATTTTTTGACCTAGAGAGGAGGTTATTGGGTATCGAGCATATATATCTCAATACCGGCTCGCATCGGTCCAGAACTGAGGAAGTCTTTTCAACCTTGAAGTCAGAATCAATGACACACCCTCCAGGGAAGAACTCTCCCGGGTGTGGCTCCGCCGCTGGTTCCTTGCTAGCAGGCCGGGACGTTGAAATAGTTTCTTTTGCGGTGCAATTTTTGATGTTTTAGTCATTTAGTTTTTATGGGCAAAGAAGATTAGAAATTGAAAATGAATACTTGGTATTTTAGGGTAGAACAAGCAAGGAAACTCAAAGATCTAAAAATATAAAGCTTTGAAGAAGGCAAAGGATTATGAAGATTAGAGTGAGAGAGATTTGAAAGTACAGATTGAAAAAATGAAGAAGAAGGGTATTTATGATTTCACAATGACGGTCAAAGCCGGTAATGGCCGACTGTCGATTGACACGCATTAAATGTCTGGGAAACTGTATCGATGAGACGTTTTTGTCACATGATGCTTGCATCGTGATTCTTACGTCATGACGTACCGAGATAAAGATCGAGGGCTCAAATTGTTTCTTGTCATTACTCTCCAAAAAAGAGGGGATTATCTGTATACGGTCGAAATCGGGCTTGCCCTTTTCGTATGGTTAATCGATACCGGGGCAGCAGGCCAAGGTTCGACCTCATGTCATATCAGACCATGACACGAAGTTCGATTGCGAAGATCGTGAATCAAGGACCGATCGAGATCAAGATCAGCCAAGATCGAGACCGAGCGGGATAGAGATCGAGCAAGATCGAGGGAAGCATGTTGAGCCAAATAACGGAAAGCCAAGATATCCGCGATGGGACGAGTAGTTTAAAGCACAAAGAGATTAGTTTAATAAATTAATCATAATCACAAGACATAATGAAAATTTAAAGTAAAAACATAACAAAAATCTGCTAACTTAAACAAAAAAGAGTCATTGTTTCCTATTAGATCACACAATTGAAGAATTAACCCAAATAAATGTTCATCTAATCTCTAAAACTAAATATAATCGGTAAAAATATAATAAATCTATAATTTATGTATAATATATATAAAATTATGTATAATCAATGTATAGTCTATGTATATGGTTAGAAAACATGAACAATGAATATGATCGACTATTTATATAAAGATACCCACACTATATTCCTATAGTCTATGTATATGTGTTTATCATTTTTGTTTCATCGTCTTCTCCTCTCATTGAATATTTTAATTCTTGAACTGGCGACTATTTGTTCTCGACAAATCAGTTGAATTCTTCCTTGCTACCTATTTATAGTGATTTAAAATAATTTCTTGAGCTTTCGTAGAATTTCATTCTGTTATTGACTCATTGTCAATTTATTTTTTTCACTTTCAATCATTTTGATACTGAGTAGACGCCAAAGCGTGATAGAAGGGAAGAAAAATAAGGAAAGAGAATAGGAGAAAAAAAAAAGGAAAATGGTGTAACTAAATCCCGTGATTGAGGACATTAATAATAGATTGGGAGCCTTTTAAGGTGGATTGTATATATTTTGTAAACAAAATTTGTTTATGCCGGGAACTAAACATGGACATTTAGGGTAATAAAATTTAAATAATGTATAGAAATGGAAAACCCCCTCTATTAATATTGTCATTTTACCGTCCAAATTCAATTCAGCCCACTCATTTGTCACCTTTAAATCAGCTTATCCTCAATCTCATTCTATATTTTAACACCAAAACAGACGCCTTTCCCTCTCTACTCTAAGGTGAAAATTCGAGCAAACAATTATAGACCAACTTTATTATAAACCTTAAGCTGCAGTCTAGTGCCACCAAACGTGAAGCACATTGACCTCACACTTGTAATGAAATCAATCCTTATTCCGCACTCTCTCTCGCCGGCCTGAAACATATATAAATCATGAATTCTTCAGGGCGTTCAGCATTCAAGATACAAACCTCTTCCAATTAAACAAGACTTAATAATTGACAACTCCCTAATTAAAGTACATTTATCACAAGCCACAAACGAACAAAAAATATGTCCTTTTGAAGAATCCTCTTGTGATTCTCCTCTTCCTAATGAGTTATTTCTCTTTCTATCCCAATACGTTTTTGAATTTCAATCTTCAATTCTTAAAGATCACATATTAAGTGGTGGTGGTTGTCTGGTCAAGCCCTTTCAGTGTGATGATATAATCAGATAAGAAGCATATCAAATTGTTTCTCATTCCAAGTGCATCTTGCAGTTCCTTTTTTCTCTCTGTTGTGTATATTCGAATAATGATTGATGAGACTTCGAATATTCAAATTGTTCTTGGATCAAGTGAAAAAGTTATACAACTATCTTAGTGAAAAGATATTTCTTGTGTGTTTATAATAAAGTCAGCAAGAATACCCTTACATGTACAGAATATCCACTAGAATATTCTCGTAGAATACCCTAATAGTACAGGTATCGAAAATTAACATGTTGAAAATCGCGTGGCGCGATTCGCAATGTGTAAATAAACAGACGAGTGCGCCATATCGCGACTTATTCAAAAAAAATTCATAAATATTAAAAGCGATTAGAAATTTTAAAAACGCACAATAAGTTCAAAACATGTAATAAATCAGTTAATTGGGACAATTTTTAATAGTTGAGCGATTGTGCTAAAATTACAGGAACCCGAGAATGCCTTTATGATGACCCAAAGGGTCATCTAGTGTTTTAGAACTCTATTCCGCACTCTCTAGCCTTAAAAATATCATTTTTACCTCTTCGATTTGCATGCACAGTCCGGGCATATTTCCAGAAAGCTTTTATGTGGAAAACTGAAGAAAATAATAATTTTTAGAGTACTTCGATCGACGTTTTGAGTAAATGGACCCGGACCCATAGTTCAACGGTCCCGGTGGGTCTGTAGTAAAATATAGGACCTGGGCGTATACCCAGAATCGAATTCCGAGGTCCCTAGCTCGAGAAATAAATTTTTGATTTAAAATTGAAAGACTGAAGTTATAATGGTTTTAAGAAATTGGCTAATAGTTGATCTTGTTGGTATCGGTTCCGTATTTTTGGTCTGGAGCCCGGTACAGGTTAGTTATGATATTTATACCTTATCTGTGAAAGTTGGTGAGAAACAGAGCTGATTTGACATGATTCGAAAGTCTGGTTGAGAAAATAAAAAATTTAAAATTTTCTTGAGAATTTCATATGTTTTGGTGCTAAATGCATAGTTCTAGGTGTTATTTTGGCGATTTGATCACATGAGCAACTTCGTATGATATTTTCATATTTGTCTGCATGTTTGGTTTGGAGCCCCGAGGGATCGAGTGAATTTCAGATATGCTACAAAGTGAAAAGAACTTAGAAAGAATTGCTGGTGTGCTTCAGGTCTGCAGATCTCGCATTTGCAAGGTCTGGCTCACAAATGCGAGCCTCGCAATGTGAAGAAGTTTCACATTTGCGAGCATGGAGCTAGGCTGGGTAGTATAGCAATTGCGAGAAAAGGACCGCATTTGCGGAATGTACTTGTTCGTGTATGTGATATTGTGTTCGCATTTGCGATAGCTGCAGAAATGCGAAGGATTCGCAAATTTCATATTTGTGATGGCTTTCTCGCATTTGCTGGCTTCGCAATTGCGAAGCTCTAGTCGTAAATGCGACATCTGCAGCTGATTGGTCTTGACTTAGATGGGATTTTTCTCATTTTTCAACATTTCCAAACACAAGAAACCCTCTAGGCAATTTTTCAAAGGTAACTTCTTCCCCAAATCATAGGTAGGTGATTCTTAATTCATTTCTTTCAATCTTTCACTTCATTTTACAAGATTTCAACCTAAAATCTAAGGTTTTCATGGTGGAATTGGGAATTTTTGGGTGGAACCTAGGTATTTCAAAATTTTGGGATTTAGACCTTAAATTGAGGTCGGATTACAAAATCAATTATATATCCGGGCTCGGGGGTGAATAGGTAATCGATTTTTTGTCCGAATTTCGGGTTTGGACCAAGCGGGCCCGGGTGTTGACTTTTTCAAAAAATGATCTAAATTGAACCTTTAGTTATCGTGGGTGATTCCTAAGGCTTATTTTGAATCATTTGGTTGGTAATTTTCTAGATATTGTTGGCTCGGAGGCTAATTTGAAAGGCAAAGTTGTGATTGAACTTTGAGTGATATTTGGAGCGAGGTAAGTATTGTGTCTAACCTTGACTTGAGGGTATATGAACCTTTGAATTTTGTGTTATGTGATAAATCATGTGAGCAGCGTATACGTGAGGTGACGAGTACCTATGCGCCGCCAATTTTCCTGTTTTACATGTTTTCTTCTGTTTTCCCTTATATTGTTTTCCTTCTTGCATTACTTGTTACATGTTTAAGTGTAATTTTGTGCTTAATTGTTACCTGTTGGACATTTGTTCCCCCGTAGGATTATTGCTTCCCCCTTTATTGTTTTAAACTGTTCTTATTGGCATCTTCTGTGATATCCTGGTTTGCTCTCGGTGAGTAGTAGTAAACTTATTGAGTTTTATTGTTTATACAGCTCTCGGTTGCTTTGTTCCAAATTTTAAGTGTTGGTAAGGGCCTTGTGTGAATTTTATGAAATCTATGTACATTATGTGCAATTTACTATGATATAGTAGGATCGGATTACTTTTATTGTAATTTTTACGGAGGAATAAAGGAGGACTGGTTGGATCGGTATGCGCGCCGCATCAATATATGTGTTTATTTTTTCTTCGTTGACTGTGTAAGTTACTTTATGTTTTACATTTCTTCTAAGGATTGGTTATAGGTGGACATTGATAAGACACCGAAGTTACGTACTTAGTCTTGCAATTTACTGCTTTTAAATTACTGTTCTTCTTTTCTGCCTTATTACTTATCGACTGTAGCATATGTTGTGGGTGTCCCACCGTAGCCTCGTCATACTTTCGTCGAGGTTAGGCTCGGCACTTATCAGTACACAGAGTCGGTTGTACTGATACTGCACTCTGCACTTCCTATGCAGATTTCGAAGCAGGTTGTGGCTGACTGGGAGATTTGGCTCAGGTTCAAAGTTGGAGACCCAAGGTAGTCCTACTGGCATTCGCAGGCCCTGGCGTCCCCTTCTACGTATTTTTATTACTGTTGTTCTTTCTTTCCAAAACATATGTAAATTTCTTTCAGACTCATGTTTGTAGAAAATCATAGTGTGTTTGTGAAATTGTAACACCAGGTTCCGGGGAGGAGTAGAATGTAAATCACTTCGTTTTCTATATATCTTACAGTTATTCCTCTTTATTTTGTCTAATTACTGTTAATTACTAAAAATGGACATAAATGGCTAAACAATCTCTAATGTTGCCGTGCCTGGCAACTGTGATGTTAGGCGCTATCACGATCCCGACGATGGGTATTTCGGGTCGTGACACCCTCACACCTTTTTCTAGGATAACAAAATTTCTTACCCGATCTTCTGTGTTCGCGGACCAAAAAATAGAGTCAATTTCCTCGATTAAGGATTTTAAAAAAAATCGGTGACTTGGAACACCATAAATTATTCCAAGTAGCGACTCTGAAATCAATTAAATAATCTCATTTCGAATAATGTCACTTAAATTGAAAAAACTCTCATATCTCCCCCCCCCCCTTCGTGCTTTTACTTCGTCCTCACCAAATAACATATAAAATGTATGGCAACACCCTTCGTGCTTTTACTCTCATCCTCACAATAAATCTATAGAAACGCCACGGCATCACCCTTCGTGCTTTTAATATCATAATATGACACGACATCACCCTTCGTGCTTTTTCTGTCATCCTCACAATAAATCAATAGAAACGGCACAGCATCACCCTTCGTGCTTTTACCCTCATCCTCACAACAAATCAATAGAAAATGACACGGTATCACTCTTCGTGCTTTACACTCTTCCTCACCCAAACAAATCAATAACAACAATCCGGAAAGGAAATCAACAATACGAACAACAATAATAAATCCATAATGTCCCGGCAAGGGAGTCAACAGTATAATCAATATCATCCCGGCAAGGGAAAACAGCTATAACCAATATCACCTAGTTACTCAATTTCGTGTAGTAATTCTCAACTCGAACCAATGCTCAACAATGATCAATACCAAAGAAACACCACCAACATATATAATTGTCAAATTAAACTCAAGTAATGCTTAATGAAAAGTCACACAAATCACAATATTCGACTCACGACATGCTTGACACCAACGTATAGATACTCGTCACTACACCTATACGTTGCACATTATACTAACACGTAGCAATTAAGAAATAATCACTATTCCCATAAGCTAGGGTTAAGCCAAAGACTTACCTCGAATTCCACGATAAAACTCAAGCCTCAATTACTGCTTTCCCTTTAGAATTCGCCTAAAAATCGATTGTATCTAGAAATTAGCTTAACAATATCAATAAATGCTAAATAATTCAACCCCGATGCTTAATTATGAGTTTTCTATCATTTTTTCCAAAAAGTCAAAAATCGACCCCGGGCCTTCTTGTCAAAACACGAGGTTCGGACCATAACCCGATAACCCATACACCCACGAGCCCGAATATATAATTAGTTTCGGAATCCGACCCCAAATCGAGGTATAAATTCCAAAAATTTTAAAATCACTAATTCTCCTAAAATCCCTAATTTTCTACCCTTAAAACACAAGATTTAGGCCTAGAAATCCAATGAGTGTTAATGGAAAATGAAGAAAACGAGTTTAAGAACACAAACCTAGAACTTGGTGGTGAAATCCCCCTTTCAAAAATTGCCCCTAAGCTTCCTTGGCTTTGAAAATATGAAGTTATGGCTAAGTGTTGGGCGATTGTACTCAGTGCGTTCGCATGAGCACTGACGTGTTCGTGAAGGGCAGCCTATAAGAGGACTTATGCAATCGCAGGACGAGCTGTGCGTTCGCGAAGTCTTAGCCGTGCCCCGCCTTCCTGTTCGCGTACAAGGGGCCGCGTTCGCATAGCTCTCCTAGGTTCCTCGTAAGCCCCCATCATATAACTGTGCGTTTGCATGTGACCTGGTGCGTTCGTGTAGAGTAATTTCCCCAATGCTCCGTGTTCTTACCCAGGTCTATGTGTTCGCATAGAGCAAATCCCATCCCCAGCCCCAGCCCCACTTACTCTTCTCGTTCGCGTGGGCTACCACGCGTTCGCATAGAACAAAATACCAGACACCAACAAACATCATTCTCACCAAATTTTTCTAAGTCCAAACCACTCCAACACCTAACCGAAACTTACCCGAGCCCTCGGGGCTCCAAACCAAACATGTAAAAAACCTTCAAAATATCCTACGGACTTAATCGTGCGATTAATCGTCAAATTAACATCTTAAACAATGAATTTACAATAAAAATCAAAGGAAAATCTCAAGAACTTTGAATGTTTCAAATTTCACAACTACGAGTCCGAATCACGTCAAATGACCTCCGTTTCTTATAAAATTTTACAAGCATCACTCAAATACTATATTAAACCTGTACCAGGCTCCGGAACTAAAACACGGTCCCGATACCATCAATTTCAAGTATAATCAAATTTCCAAAAACACTTATAATTTCAGTAAAACAATTTCTTTCAAAAATTCATTTCTCGGGCTTGGGACTCTCCGGGACCGTCAAATCACCGGTCCGGATCCGTTTACTCAAAATGTTGACCGATGTAACCTAAAATTCAATTTTAAAGGCAAATTTAGCATTTTCTAAACTTTTCATATAAAAGCTTTTCGGATATACACCCGAACTGCGCACGCAAAATGAGGTGAGATAAAAAGTTTTGACTTATAAAATGAAAGATGACTTTTTGGTTTATCACATTCTCCATCTCTAAAACAAACGTTCGTCCTCGAACGGACATAGAAAGTAACTGAATCGGGGAAAAGGTGGGGATACCAGCTCCGCATATTGGATTCAGACTCCCACGTGGTTTCCTCGGCAGGCTGACCTCTCTACTGAACACGAACTGAAGGATAACTCTTTGATCTCAACTGACGAACCTGCCGGTCTAATATGGCTACCGAATCCTCTTCATAGGTCAAATCCTTGTCCAAGTGGACACTGCTGAAGTCTAACATATGGGCTAGATCGCTGTGATACTTCCGAAGCATAGACACATGAAACACTGGATGCACATCTGATAAATTCGGGGACAACTCAAGTATGTAAGCCACATCTCCCACTCTATCAAGGATCTCAAAAGGACTGATGTACCTAGGTCTTAGCTTTCCCTTATTCCCAAATTTCATCACGCCCTTTATGTCAGACACCCGAAGCAACACCCCCTCTCCGACTATGAATGACACATCACGAACTCTACGGATGGCATAACTCTTCTGCCTGGACTGAGCTGTACGAAGTCTATCCTGAATGATCTTAACCTTATCCAAGGCATCCTACACTAAGTCTGTACCCAACAACCGAGCCTCTCCTGGCTCAAACCACCGAACCGTCGACCGACACCGCCTACCATATAACGCCTCATAGGGAGACATCTAGATGCTCGACTGATAGCTGTTGTTGTAGGCGAACTCAGCCAATGCCAAGAACTGATCCCAAGGACCTCCAAAGTCAATGACAAAGGCTCGAAGCATATCCTCAAAAATCTGAATAGAGCGCTCTGACTGTCCGTCCGTCTGAGGATGAAATGTTGTGTTCAACGCAACCCGCGTGCCCAACTCATGCTGAATTGCCCTCCAGAAATGCGAGGTAAAATACGTACCTTAGTCAAAAATAATAGACACGTGCACACCATGAAGACGAACAATCTCCCTAATGTAGATCTCTCCAATCTCTCCGAAGAATAGGAAACTGTCACAGGGATGAAATGTGCTGAATTTGTGAGCCTATCGACAATAACCCATACTGCATCGAACCTCCTCGGAGTCCGTGGGAGCCCAACAATGAAATCCATGGTGATACGCTCCCACTTCCACTCAGTAATCTGAAGTAATCCACCAGGCTTTTGATGCTCCTACTTTACCTACTGACAATTCAAGCACCAAGCTATATATGCCACAATATCCTTCTTCATCCTCCTCAACAAATAATTTTGCCGCAAATCCTGATACATCTTTGCGGTGCCCAGATGAATGGAGTACCGAGAGCTGGGCCCCCTCTAATATCAATTAATGGAGTCTATCCACATTGGGCATACAAATACGACCCTGCATCCGTAAAACCCCATTATCACCAACTGTAACCTTCTTGGCACCACCGTGCCGCCCCGTGTCCCTAAGGACACACAAATGAGGATCATCATACTGCCGATCTAGAATACGATCAAATAATGAAGAACGAGCAATTGTATAAGCTAGAAAACGACCAGGCTCATAAACATCCAATCTCATGAACCGATTGGCTAAAGCCTGAACAACCAAAGCAAGTGGTCTCTCCCCGACCGGAATATATGCAAGACTACCCATACTGTCTGACTTCCTACTCAAAGCATCGGCCACCACATTGGCCTTCCCCAGATGATATAAGATAGTGATGTCATAATTTTTCAACAGCTCCAACCATCTCTTCTGCGTCAAATTCAACTTTTTCTGCTTGAACAAATATTGCGAACTCTTGTGGTCCGTGAACACCTCACATGACACGCCATACATATAATGCCTCCAAATCTTTAGCGCGTGGACAATGGCTGCTAACTCCAAGTCATGAACTTGATAATTCTTCTTGTGGATCTTCAACTGACATGAAGCATATGAAATGACCTTTCCATCCTTCATCAACACTGCACCAAGTCCAACCCGAGATGCATCACAATACACAGTATATGGCCCTGAACCTGTGGGAAAAATCAACACCGGCGTCGTAATCAAAGCTGTCTTGAGCTTCTAGAAACTCGCCTCACACTCCTCTAACTATCGGAACTGGGCACCCTTCTGAGTCAACTTGGTCATCGGGACTACAATAGACGAAAACCCCTCCACAAACCGATGGTAATAGCCCGCCAAACCCAAGAAACTCCAAAAATTTGTACCTGATGTGGGTCTAGGCCAAACCTTGGCTGGTTAAATCTTCTTAAGATCTACCTGAATACACTCCGCTGATACAACATGACCCAGGAATGCAACTAAACTCACCCAAAATTTACATTTCGAAAACAAGGCATATAACTGACTGTCCTTCAAACTCTGGAGAACGACTCGAAGGTGCTTGTCATGCTCCTCCCGGCTGCGGGAATAAATCAAAATCTCATCAATGAAGACAATCACGAAGGAATCCAAATAAGGTCTGAACACTCGGTTCATCAAGTCCTTGAAAGCTACTGGGGCATTTGTCAACTCGAATGACATCACTAAGAGCTCATAATTCCCGTACCGAGTGCGAAAAGGTATCTTAGGGACATCGGATGCCCTAATCCTCAATTGATGGTACAAGATCTCAAATCAATCTTCGAAAATACCTTGGAACCCTGAAGCTGATCAAACAAAATCATCAATCCTCGGCAACGGATACTTATTCTTGATGGTAACCTTGTTCAACTGCCGATAATCTATGCACATCCTCATCGACCCATCCTTCTTATTTACAAAAAACACCGGTGCTCCCCAAGGCGAGACACTAGGCCTAATAAAGCCTTTATCAAGCAAATCCGGCAATTGTTCTTTCAACTTCTTCAACTCTGGCAGGGCCATACGATATGGAAGAATAGAAATGTGCTGAGTGCCCGGAGCCAAATCAATGCAAAACTCAATATCCATGTCGGGTGGCATACACGGTAGGTCTGCAGGAAAATCCTCGGGAAACTCACGGACAATGGGCATAGACTCCATAGAAGGAACCTCGGCACTAGAATCACGAACATAGGCCAAATAGGCCAAACACCCATTCTCGACCATACGCCGAGCCTTCATATATGAGATAACCCTGCTGGAAGAATGACCAGGAGTCCCTCTCCACTCCAGTCGAGGCAACCCTGGCAATGCTAAGGTCACGGTCTTGGCATGAAAGTCCAGTATGGCATGATAAGGCGACATCCAATCCATCCCTAAAATAACATCAAAATCTACCATATCAAGGAGTAGAGATCTACACTGGTCTCAAGACCACCAATAACCACTACACACGAACGGTAGACACGATCTAAGATAATAGAATCACCCACCGGTGTAGACACATATACAGGGGTACTCAGAGGATCACGAGGCATAACCAAATAAGGAGCAAAATAAGATGACAAATAGGAATATGTGGACCCTGGATCAAATAAAACCGAAGCATCTCTGCTGCAAACTGAAACCATACCTGTGATAACCGCATCGAAGGCCTCAGCCTCAGGTCTGGCTTGAATAGCATAACATCAGGGCTGGGCCCCACCAATCTGAACTGCATCCCTGGGACGGCTGATGCGAGACTAAATTGCATAGTTTAACATGTGATATACCGTACATTTTATGCGCATTAATGATAAAATTACACTTGTTATGTGCTTAATGGAGTTTATTTCATGTGTAGGTGAAGTGGAGATGGAAACGGGGCTAAAAGGATGCAAATACGTCGGAAAATACGCAAAAGGAGACGCCCGGGTGATAGCCGGGGGTTTGCCCCCTAAAGCCTGGCACCCCCTGGAGTTAGGGGGCGTTTGCCCCATAAGTCCTGGTACCCCCTAGCGTTAGGGGGGGCGTTAGGGCCCTAACGCCAGGCCCCTCCTGGCGTTAGGGGGCGTTAGAGCCCAAACGCCCGGGGTCCCCAGTTTCGCCCAAGTCCGAGTTTGACGAGTTAAATGTTTCCCGGTTGAAATAGAAGTCTCCTACACGGTTAGGGTTCAC
>ML346075.1:77267-88187 GCA_005239505.1 Nicotiana paniculata
TCATGTATCTACTCGAGAGAGAGTGCATAGTTAGGTAATTGTTGAACAAAACCACTCCTAGAGTATAGACGAAAGTCATAACCGAGGGTTTAGAGGTTGGATTAGAGATAACGATACCTCGGGTGCAATCTAAAGTGAACTGTAATGAAATCTAGCTAGCGTAACTTGAGAGAGTGCGTCTAGTAAATTATCATAATTACTTGAGAGAGATTTATGGTAGATAGAGAGTTCATGATTGATTGAGACGATTAATCAAGCTATAAGAAGTATCTGAGAAAGAATTCACCAACGGGGGAAACCATGACCTTAGACCTTTATTATTATTAGTTACATTAAATTGTTAGTCAATTACTAGTTTATTAATTTGTTAGTAGAATTAGTTAAACAACATAAATTGATATTTAAAAGTCTTAAGAAAAGTGATTAAGTAAAAGTTTAGTATTTTATAGACTCAGTTGATACGTTCAATTCTCTGTGGGATCGACTTTGGGCTTAATACCCCAGATTATATTTGCAGCGCCCGTTTAGTCTTTTTATAAGACATAGTTGAGCGTGACCAACGGCCTTCTGCTAAATGACCTCTACCTCTAGTATCCTGGCCTCCACCTCTAATTTCCTGACCTCCACCTCTAACACCTCAACCCCCACCTATGGCTGGCTGAGCGGGTAGTGGAACACCTGGTGCGGGAACCATGGCACGAAAACCCTGGTGCTGAGAACTGCTCGAGGCTCGAGGGAAAAATCTAGCAATGTGCCCGGACCACCACAAGTATAACAAGATCTCGACTGCTGGCCCTAAAACTTACCCTAACGACCCGAGTAACCACCCTGAAAACTCTGGAGCGGCGATGCACTGATAGGAGCTTGTGGTGCACTGTAGAGAAACTGATCCGAATACTCCATGTGGGAACCACGGCCATCTGGATCACTCCGAGAAACCTTATGTGATTACTGAAATGGCCTAGGACGATGGCCCCTATCAAAAGAATCCCTGTCTCCAAATGAGACACCAATGAACTGGCCAAAATGACAAGGCCTCTTGTCCGACCCCTGACCACTTCCCTGTGATAGAACCATCTCGATTCGTCTGGCCACATTGGCTGCATCCTGAAAGGAAATATCACTACCTGCCTATCTAGCCATCTGCAATTTGATCGGCTGAGCTAGTCCCTCAATAAACCTCCTCACCCTCTCTCGGTCGGGGGGGAGTATCATAATAGCATGACGGGCCAAGGTATTGAATCTGGTATCATATTGAATGACGGTCATAGAACCCTGCTGGAGACGCTCAAACTGCCTCTGATAATCCTCTCTCTGAGTGATAGGGAGAAACTTCTCCTGAAACAAATCGGAGAAGTAGGCCCTAGTCAAAAGTGGTGATCCAACTGGTCTGGCCAAACAATAATCTCTCCACCAGGTCTTGGCAGGACCTGACAGACGAAAAGTAGCAAAGTCAACCCCATTGGTCTAGTGACACCTATCAAATAGCTTGGGGGTCCTATGAAGATGATCCGCTATAAGTAGTGGTAAACAACTTGGTGAACCGGTCCAACCTCCACAAGGAATCAGCATACGTAGCTTCTCCATCACCGGGCTGAACCACAATACCTGGCTGAACTACCCCAACTGTCTGAGGTGCTGGAGTCTGGAACTGAGAAGCCAACTGCTCCAGAGTGCGAGTAACTGGAGTTTGGGCTCCTCCCCCAGCCTAAGAGACGGCTGGTGATGTAGGAAGTAAACCTGCCTGACCAACGCTCTCCATGTCATGACCCATATTTCCTCTGTTAGGTATCGTGATGGCACCTCGTCTTAGGGACTAGGGAAGCCTAGCATTTACTGAATAACAAATAAATAAAAGAAAACTAACAATCTTGATATAGAATCTCAACAAAATGTGCAAACTATTCCAAAACCGGTAGTACAAATCATAAGCTCTACGAAATCTTCTACAACTCCTAAGTACAACTGTTCGGAAATAGATACAACATCGTATGAATAATAAATACAAAAAAGATGACTCCGACGCCTGCGAATGCAGTAGCAGGTTACATTGAGTCTCCTCGACAATCATCCACACAGCTACTACAATATATACCTGGATCTGCACACAAAAATGTGCAGAAGTGCAGTATGAGCACACCTCAGCGGTGCCCAGTAAGTAACAAGACTAATCTCGGTGGAGTAGTCAGAAGGACTAGTCAAGGATCCAATGGTCTACAAAATAAATAACATGAATATAGAAATGACCGAACATTACATCTATCTAAGACTTCTCAGGAAAATCCACCACAATGACAATATAAAGCGGATGAAAATTACAAAAATCAATCACGAAACAGCACAAAAATACACACAAAGATGGACAGCAAAACAAGCCAAATAGAAAGGAAAAACTTTGTTCACAACGGGCCTTAGCCATTAAAATCCATAACTGGTAGAAATCTCTAAACAACAGTTCATATGAAAAACTTTTGCAAATAAAAATCATTTTAGTATGGAAGAGTTTAATTTGAAAACATACTTTCTCCAAAACTAGATATAAGTATAATTAATATAGAGAATTACGTAAAACATAGTTTCTTTCAAAGCTTTCCAAAGAGGCTTTCCCAATAAATGACTTCCAAATATCATTTTAGGCAAGACTAGTGCTTTTCAAATCTATCTTCTATGTAAAAGTCATTCAAGTATAATCATTTCAAACCATTTCTTTTTCAATAACACTTTTCAATAAAATCCCTTGATCAGAATCTCCACAAGATTTATCCACCGGAACTCAGTCCGTAACTCATAAATAACCATGCCGTACAGGAAAAATATCAAATCTTGCCAACAAATGCAGTAAGAGATCAGTAGGAATATCCAAATTTAGAACAACGAAATGAAATGCAAAGACAAGTGCACGGCATCACCCTTCATGTTCTTATTCGCATCCTCACAAAAACAAGTGCACGACATCACCCTTCCTTCTTTACTCTCATTCTCACCAAAACAAGTGCACCACATCACCCTTCCTGCTTTGCTCTCATTCTCACCAAAACAAGTGCACGGCATCACCCTTCGTGCTTTAATATCATAACACGGCACGACATCACCCTTCGTGCTTTAATATCATAACACCGCACGTCATTATCCTTCGTTCTTTAATATCATAACATGGCACGACATTATCCTTCGTGCTTCAATATCATAACATGACACGGCATTATCCTTCGTTCTTCAGTATCATAACATGGCACGGCATCACCCTTCGTTCTTCATTACTCTCATCCTCACAATACACGGCATCACCCTTCGTGCTTTACACTCTTCCTCACCCAAACAATATCAAGAATAACAGTTTGGCAAGGAAAAACCAACAATTTGACCCATAATTACCACATTCCGACAAGGGAGTCAACAATACAAACAATATCATTAACAGCATAACAAGTAATAAAAAAAAACAACATCCCGACAAGGGAGTCAACAATACAAACAATATCATTAACAGCATAAACAGTAACAGGAACCATAACATTCCGGCAAGGGAAACAGCTATAACCAATCTTACCTAAGCAGTTAACTTCACGGAATAACACTCAGCATAAAACGTATAAGGAGTTATTCTGAATAATAAAGTTTCAATTTTAACAAAATTATAAAAATCAATCCAAAAGTCGACCCCCGGGCCCGCCCCTCGGAACCCGACAAATTTTACAAATTGTGATTACCCATTCCGATACGAGTTCATTCATACTAAATTTATCCAATTCCGATGATATTTGGTCTTTCGAATAATAAATTTACATCTTAGAAGTTTTCTTTCAAAACCCACAATCCCCTCAACCCAAAACACATATTAAATGATAAAAACAAGAACTAATTCATGAAATATATTAAATTCTAGTGGAAAAACACTTAACCATTCGTTTTGTATGAAAACCCCTCAAGGAATCGCCCAAAATCGAGTTCTAGAAGTCAAAATATGTTAAAATGGTGAAAACCCCGATTTTGCAAACTTATATTCTGCCCACGTGTTTTGTGAATCGCGATCGCGGGGATCAAGGCGCGATCGCGTAGAAGGAAAATGAAGCTGGCTTAAAATGCTCTACGCGATCGTGGAATAGCTTATGCGATCGCGTATAAGGAGTAAGTTAGCTTCTGCGATCGCGGACCAACTATTGTGATCGCATAGAAGAAGAAATGGCCACTGCCAAATAACACTGTGCGATCACGAACATGTGTATGCGATCGCGTAGAGAGTAGTCTACAAGCTGTGCGATCGCGAAGTAAACAGTGCGATCGCGATTAAGGAAACTGAGCTAGTCCATTTTACACTATGCGATTGTGGATTTGTCTATGCGATCGCATAGAAGGGGACACCAGATAGCAGAAACAACAAAGGAAAATGAGAGAAAATGGACCTGAACCCTATCCGAGACACACCCGAGCCCTCGGAGCTCAAAACAAAATATACACACAACCTTAAAAACATCCCATGGACTTATTCGAGTAATCAAATCACTAAAATAACATCATAAGCATCGAATAAAACCTCAAGATCAATGGAATTTCTCAAAACTTCTTTAAACATCAATTTTTGCATTTAAGGTCCGAATCACGTCAAACTAAGTCCGTTTCTTACCAAATTTCACAGATAGCACATATAAGGCAATTGAACCTGTACCGGGCTCCGGAACCATGATACGAGCCCGATATCACAGGTGTCACCTCAAATTTTATTTTCAAAAACCTTTAAATTTTTCAGAAAACAATTTTCTTTAAAAAATTTATTTCTCGGACTTGGGACCTCGAAATGCGATTCCAGGCATACGCCCAAGTCCCATATTTTCCTACGGACCCTCCAGGACCGTCAAATCACGAGTCCGGGTCTTTTTTACCAAAAACGTTGACCGAAGTCAACTTTGTTCAAATTCTAACACAAAAATTATCATTTTTATCAATTTTTCACATAAAGGCTTCCCGGCTACACGCCCGGGTTGCGCACGCAAATCAAGGTGAGATAGAAGGAGGTTCTCACGACTTCAGAACATATAATTAGCTAGAAAAAATACGGGATGACATTTTGGGTCATCACATCCTCCCCCTCTTAAACAAACATTCGTCCTCGAACGTGCCAGGATTCACCTTGAACTCATCCAATCACTGATTGTATACTTCTAACACATACCCGCGGGTGATCTCACGTCACCCCACTCCACGACAGCCTAACGAAATAATCACAACTGCAATATAGCCCTCGCATCACCACTGATAAGCCTCCCAACTCTACTTCTCACCCTCTACTCATTTACAAAAGACCCGATTCGAAATCCATATCCGGCATTAGTCTCAATCAGCTGCATCAACTCATGACTACACCCACTAGGCACGGCCACACAACATAGCACATCACGCATAGGCTCATATAACACTTTTGATTACAATAGCTACCCAAAATCAACTCGACATTGGCAATTAGCCCCACATCTGAAAGAACTCTGTTCCCAAACCCCATAACACTGATAATGATGCAATGAACACGAAGTCTTCATTATTAAATACCCGAGTCGCCAGCCAGAACTGAAACCACCGGGTACACATCCCGCAAACTAAACTAAAGAAAATACATAACGAAATGACTGAATAAAAAAATGGAAACATATAAAGGAACTATCAAACAATCCCATAGGCACAACTCTCTATCAATACCGACTTACCAAAAGCAATATGACAAGGAAGAAGCAAATCATATGAACAAATCACAAGGATACCATCCTGATAAAATTTCCACTGCGGTACTCAGCCCGGTCCAAACATATCAAATCACAAATATCACGAGGATCTCGCCCTCAACTCTGAATCACATATCGAAAATATATCATACCAATTGAAATTCCTCCACTAATTCATCTCAGTTGATAAAATCATAACGCTAGTTGATCTCACATCTCGATGGAATATCAAATCACAACTCGTAAGCAAGTATTTAGGAAAATCACATAAAGCTTACCACGAAGAACAACAAGGACTCACTTCCAGTCTCACCACTATCAAGAATGAAATAACCAATGATAGACACGGGCTACCACTCATAGAATCTCCCATCAGGATCAAACACACAATGAGGTGCAGAACATGGAACTCACTCATAAATGAAACAACAATTAAGGGGACTCGTCCCGACCAGCAAAAGTATAATGAAATACAATGGGTGCCCCTCTGCAACACATCAAAACATACATGTGATAATATCTGGCACATCGGCCTCCGGCCTACCACATGCAACACATCAATGGGTCGGGCCTCCCCCTCTTAGGCGCCCCCTACTCACCTGAATACCCGCTACCACACACCTACCCGAATCCTGGGACAATCTCTCACCCTATGGCTAACATCTCCACACTGAAAACAATCTCGTTGTTGACATTGTTGTGGAATAACACACGATACGGTTCCTCTGAGACCCATGAGTACCTGAAATCCCATGTGAAGCTGGTAATGCAAACTGAACTGGTTGGCCCACAAACCTTCTACCGTGTCGTGCCTTGCCTCCATAATACGACCAGTAGATTCCTCTGATCTACGAGGTCTCATTGCCTCCCTGAACTCTCTCCCTGATCTCGTCTGTCCTCTCGCTCCCGGTCCCACATGCACTCTAACCGGCGAGCGATCCCTACTACCTGCTGAATCGAGGCATCCTACTCTAACTCTCGAGTGCTGCTAAACCGAATATCATGCCTGAATCTCCCAAATGACTCTACAGACTCATCTCCCAGCTGAAGCAACCAAGCGAAGTGCATGTCTATCCCACCCACTGAATCTAACGGCATGCTCCCATAGTGACACAGCGCCCTGACGCAACTGCTCAAACTCCGCGTGTCGTACATCCTGAAGGAACTGAGGTGCAACCTCCCTCAAGGCATCTCCGTAAACTGAATCCATGCTAGTGAAGCTAACTTGGTCAGGTGACTCCAACTCATATGCTTCCACCACTGACCAACCCATTACTCTGAACCTGAGACGTGACAAAAAGCAATCCCGCTCATCTCCACAATACCCGAAGTACGAAGAATATAGTGAAACTCCTCCAGGAAACCCTGGGCATTATCTGCCGCCAATCCACTGAAAGATAGAAGGGTGGTACTTCCAGTACCCCTCAATTCCAAGGTATTCTCCCTCTGATGCTGCTACCCTGACCATGGCTGAACTGAAACCAGATGTCGTGCTGTCATAACAACTGGAACCTGACCAATATGATCTCGTTACTCTGGAGTGTAGACGGTGGGAGTCTGAACTCCTCCCCTGATTTGTGAAGCATCTGGTGCACTAGAATCAACCCTGCCTGAGTCAACGTACCACTTATACTCAAAACTGCGCTCAAGTCTCCTGAAGTCCGGGGTAGCAACAAGCGCCCCCAGTACCTGTCCCACAACTAGAACTACTGGCGACTCCTCAACGGCTGCTCTGGTTGGCATCTTAACTGCGGCGCACGTGCTCCTCGTTGGCCCCTGTCTCTGACCCTTGCGACACTTGCTTCGGGGTAACATCATCAGGAACCGTCGTTCGTGTCCTCACCATGGGTGAGAGAATGGAACGATAACTTCAAACTTCAAGATCAATAAACTCGCACGATAAGAATGAAGGAAGTGAAATTGTCCTATTAGCTCCGTAGCCTCTCGAACATAAGTACAGACGTCTCCGTATCGATCCGCAAGACTCTACTAAACTCGCTTATGACTCGTAGCACCTATGAACCTAGAGCTCTGCTACCAACTTGTCACGACCCAAATTCCCTCCGTTGGGTATCGTGATGGCACCTAGTCTTAGGAACTAGGTAAGCCTAGCAATTACTGAATAACAACAATAAATAAAGTTAAACTAACAGTCTTGATATAAAATCTCAACAGAATGTGCAAACTTTCCCAAAACCGATAGTACAAATCATAAGCTCTACGAATTTTCTACAACTTCAAAGTACAACTGTTTGGAAATAGACACAACAGTGTATGAATAATAAATAAAAAAGAAGGTGACTCCTACGCCTGCGAACACAGCAGCAGGTTACCTTGAGTCTCCTCGGCAATCAACCACACAGCTACTACAATATATACCTAGATCTGCACACAAAAATGTGCAGAAGTGCAGTATGAGCACACCACAGCGGTGCCTAGTAAGTATCAAGACGAACCTCGGTAGAGTAGTGAAGAGGACTAGTCAAGACACCACTACTCTACAAAATAAATAAAATGAATATAGAAATTACCAAAAGTTACATCTATCTAAGACTTATCAGGATAATCCACCACAATGACAATATAAAGAGGAAGGAAATTACAGAAATCAATACGAAACAACACAAAAATACACAGAAAGATAGACAGCAAAACAAGCCGAGTCGAAAGGAAACACAATACAATAGAGGACACCGATAACTCAACTCCACGCGGTTTGTATACAACGGGCCTTAGCCATTAAAATCCATAACTAGTAGAAATCTTTAAACAACAGTTCATATGAAAAACTTTTGCAAATGAAAATCATTTTAGTATGGAAGAGTTTACTTTGAAAACATACTTTCTCCAAAAGTAGATATAAGTATATTAATAGAGAGAATTACGTAAAACATAGTTTCTTTCAAACTACGAAGCTTTCCAAAGAGGCTTTTCATATAAATGACTTCCAAATATCATTTTAGGCAAGACTAGTGCTTTTCAAATATATCTTCGATGTAAAAGTCATTCAAGTATAATAATTTCAAACCATTTCTTTTTCAATAACACTTTTCAATAAAATCCCTTGATCAGAATCTCCTCAAGATTTATCCACCGGAACTCAGTCTGTAACTCAGAAATTACCATGTCGTACAGGAGAAACATCAAATATTGCCAATAAATGCAGTAAGAGATCAGTGGGAATATCCAAATTCAGAACAACGAAATAAAATGCAAAGGCAAGTGCACGGCATCACCCTTCATGTTTTTACTCGCATCCTTACAAAAACAAGTGCACGGCATCACCCTTCGTGCTTTACTCTCATTCTCACAAAAACAAGTTCATGGCATCATCCTTCGTGCTTTACTCTCATTCTCACCAAAACAAGTGCACGGCATCACCCTTCGTGCTTTTACTCTCATAACATGGCACGACATCACCCTTCGTGCTTTAATATCATAACACGACACGGCATCACCCTTCGTGCTTTAATATCATAACACGGCACGTCATTATCCTTCGTGCTTTAATATCATAACACGGCACAACATTATCCTTCGTGCTTCAATATCATAACATGGCACGACATTATCCTTTTTGCTTCAATATAATAACATGGAACGACATCACCCTTCGTGCTTTATTACTCTCATCCTCACAATACACAAAATCACCCTTCGTGCTTTACATTCTTCCTCACCCAAACAATATCAAGAATAACAGTTTGGCAAGGAAAACCCAAAAATATGACCCATCAATCACCACATCCCGGCAAGGGAGTCAACAATACAAACAATATCATTGACAACATAATCAGTAATAAAAATCACAACATCCCGGCAAGGGAGTCAACAGTACAAACAATATCATTAAGAGCATAAACAGTAACAGGAACCATAACATCCCGGCAAGGGAAACAACTATAACCAATCTCACCTAAACAGTTAACTTCACGGAAAAACACTCAGCCTAAACAAAAGGCCCAATAATAGGCAACATAAAGGAAATACCAATAAAATAAATGTCTAACAATTAGACCTAAGTAACACTTAAGGGAATAGTCATATAAATCACAATGTAAGACTCACGGGGATGCTTGACTCCAACAAATAAATGGTCTAACTACGGCTAGTCCACTATAAGGCTAGATGACACTAATTATAGTCAATTAGGCAAGCTATGAAGAAAATATAGCATGATGATAAGAGAAGTAGAATATTCACTTAAGTCAAGTAAAGTCAAATAGCCAACGAAGAATCCAAAAACAAGTAATTCTAATTTAAACAGGAAGGACTGAAATTAACAACCAAGGATTCAATTGTAACAATTACAAATCATACACAGGTAATATAAGAATCTACGAATCCTAAAAGGGCAATCTAATTGCAAATAAGTATGAGTACACACTCATCACCTCGCATACTCGGGTTACAATCAACAAGGAAGACTCAATCCTAAGGGGTAGTTCCCCCACACAAGGTTAGGCAAGATACTTACCTCAAAGACGACAACCCGGTACTCAAAATTAGACTTCTCGGGCAGGAAGGCCTCCAGACGGCTCAAAATCAACTAACACAACTTCAAAATACATATAAAACGTATAAGGAATTATTCTGAAAAATAAAGTTACAATCTTTACAAAATTATAAAAATCGACCTCTGAGCCCGCCCCTCGGAACCCGACAAATTTTACAAATTCCAATTACCATTCCGATACGAGTCATTGTTCTTAAGAGGATTGGTGATGACTCACTCTGGAACTTCTTTTTTGAGCTATAACTTTGCCCGCACAAATACAATTGAATTAGCTTTGGACAACGCAAGAGCTAGATAACGCAGATAAAAGTAAAACGACTTTAAGAGAAGAATTATATATTTGAAGAAATAATTTAGTATTTAAAGGATAAAAAAGTCGATCAACTTTTTGGAGTTGTTTTCGTCGATTAACATATAATTCAGAGCTTTTTACAATAATATAAATATAGATATAACTGTAGATGAGGTAACATATAGATAGATCCATGTAATGTTTAGCATCTACCGTTATAAGACTATTGGTTAACTCTAATTTTGAGTATCAATTAGAGCTCTTCATTTTTGGTAATTAAATGATAAAAATTATTATTGCATAATTGTGCTATCAGTAACTCCAAAATTGCATACATTGTGTAATCTAAAATTGTTTGACTTTCTAGGTATGTGAATAAGCTAAATTAATATAAATAA
>ML346076.1:0-15163 GCA_005239505.1 Nicotiana paniculata
TTCTTAATTTCCTTATTTATGGAGTTTGTGCAAGGCTGGTCTGTAATAATTAATTGTAAAAACTGGTTATGGGTTGAATAGTGAATGGGCGGGGTTGTGCATGCTTAGTATAATTATGGGTAGAAACCATGCTATAGGATTTATTTTGTATATGTGTGCATAGCTACCATGCCTAGGAATACTTGCCATGCATGCATTAGAAAACATGTTTTAGGCCCGTTTATCTCCGCATCTTTGCCATACTCATGCCTCACTTAGAAATCTTGTTCGTAGTTAAATAACTATAAAATGGTTGTTATAATTTTACTGTCTCTGCATCTTCATGATCACCATGTCTAGAAATCATGTTTAGGTTAAAAACATAAATCGTCAATATTTGCATTAGAGATCATGTTATCCTAGGAATTCATTCTCAGCATGCTCATATTACCTTTGCCAAACTCATGTGTTAAGGACATACTGCTATTTGCATTAGAAATCATGTGCTAGATTCAACAACTTAACTACGCTTTTGTATTTCCTGTTTCGAGTCAAAAAGATGTGTTAATAAGTAATTTCCGCCCTAAATAATAATGGATTCTGATTTCTGAAACGTTTGTGAATTTAGAAAAGCATGCGTAGGTTTGCATCATTCCACACCCTGTATGTATTTAGATATCCTGTTTATTAGAACACTGCATTCACATTAGTTTACATACTCACTCCTTTACCACGGTTAAGTCTAAATAGGATAACTGGAGTCTGTTAAACCCGCCTAGGCAAGCCTTAGGCATTAAGTTTATTAAAACTGGGAAAACTGTCTCTTTGTTTTGTGTGGCTAATTCCAGATAGGAATTCATAGTCTAGAGATGGTAAAAAGATTTCTTTTGAAACTCAGTAATCAGACTGCCCCATTACTGTATTCTCACTTAGACATCCTGCCTTAGATTACAAAGACCTCTTTGTGTTTGAGTCGTGCTAGTTATGTGTATTAATTTGTGGAGGGATTCATGAGCCTCATATCTGCTCCTGTGTGTCCCCTATACTTGCAGTCCTAAATATTTTATATGTCGCTTAGAATTCTTTAAACCTAGGGGTTCTGCCTAGTACCTACCCTTTAGGATAGTAGTCCTAACTTCCTCCAGGACTGATAAGATGGGACGGGTAATAACACACAATAGAATCCGTGACCAACATACGCTTTAATTACCTTCACGGGGTGGGAAGGGTAGAATATGGATATGATTACCGGTGCTCTAATACCACGTGTAGCCCCTCTTCGAGGAGTGATTAATGGGTATTGCATTGATGTGATCCGTATTACTTTAAACCTAGGATATTTTCTCAAATGTTTACTTCTAATTCCTTTTAAACTTTCAATAAAACTCCAATACTTGTTTGAAATCCCCTCTTATGTATTCCTTGCTTGTTATTTGCTTATTGTTTGAATTCACAAAACCATTTGGCCGGGACCCACAGTTGTGGATCTTGAGGGGTTCCTAAAACCTTCCTCTTAGGATAACTTCAAGCCCTTACTCAATCTCTGGTAATGCAAACTAGTTCATGAGTTAACTACTCAAGATGCCCTAACGCACTGTAAAAATCGTTAGGTGGAGACTCTTACTTTAACTTCTTCCTTCCAAAGGAGTTTGTCCCAAAAATGTCCTGAACTCGATCTCCGCGAGGACAAAGATAGGGGGCGTGACAAGTATGAGCGCTCCTCCTGTCAATACTCTATGAACCATGTAAGGACCTTTCCAGTTGGGAGAGAATTTCCCTTTGGCCTCATCTTGATTTGGAAAGATCCGTTTCAGTACCAGCTGCCCTGAAGTGAACTGTCTTGGTGACTTCCTCCTTGGTTTTCAGGCTCATGTATGGCTTTTATTTCCTGAGTTTCTGCTTCACTGGCGGACACATTGGGTTTGTAGGTAACTTGTGAGCCACTATGGATGTGCTCAACCCTGTCATATCGTTGTATGACCATGCAAAGATATTCTCATATTCTTTCAGGAACCGAGTGTATTCTTCTTTCTCTGACGGTGACAAATGGATGCTTATGCGGGTTTCCTTGATGGCTTCGGAATCTCCCAAGTTGACTATCTCGGTATCGTCCATGTTGTACTTGGGCTTGTTCTCAAAGTTCTCCACGTCTCTGACAATTTCCTCAGGTATTACATCCTCATATTCTATTTCTTTCGAGTCACTTTCCTTTTGTTGCATTATCCCATTACATGTCAGAGTAGTTGGTTCATCAAGATAAGAAATAGTAATGTTGTAGGGATAAATATATGAAAGGAAAATAGTAATAATAAAACATCAAGACATTTAAAATGTTAAACAAAATGACTCAGATAACTCAAATAATTTTATTTGAAACGGAACACTAAAAATATTATTTAAAACAAAATGCAAAAGAGGAAATTATTTTCAAAAATAAACAATGCTATCAGCCTTGCTACCTCGGGACTCGTCAGGCCCTTGATGGTTTGACAGTCCAGTTCCTGAGGAATGCTCCCCTCTACACTGTCTGGATAGTAGGGCCTTCCTCCTCCTCCTCAACTATTACACAACAATCTATACCATCATCTTCTAAGAACAAATTCCTCAATGTTGCCTAGGCTTCTTCTTCCTCGGATCCCCATATTGTATCGGCCTGATGGAAGGTCTGATTCAGGTGCGGCACGGGTCTCTCAATAGGATAGTATGGACCACGCCATGGTGGCGACCAATTTCGATGTTCCTGCCAGGTGTACTGATATCCGAGCCCGAAAGTTATGCCATGGCACTTCAGCTGTACTGGTTTGGAGATACCTTGAAGCTTTTTACCAAGCCCCTTACCAGGTTCATACCCGGACCATGCCAGTATGCTCTCTATTTTTCTACTCCACCATTTATCTTTCTCAATCGCGTTAGCACGTTCGATGCGATGGTAGGTTTCTCCACCTAACTTCCTTCTGTTTTCTACCACCGGAACAGTCTGACTAGTGTAAATGGGGTTGCTCCCATCTCCATGGATGATCATTTCTTGATGGTTCCATTCAAATTTTACCACTTGGTGCAAAGTGGATGTGACATCTCCAGCGGCATGTATCCAAGGTCGTCCCATCACCAGATTAGGAGGCGGATATGTCTAGCTCCTAGAATTCAACATCGAACCAGATTGGACCAATTTGCAAGCATAGGTTGGTTTCTCCAATCGTAGCTCTTGGTGACCCATCGAATGCTTTACGTTCATAGATCCTGCTTGTATTTCATGTAGGCCCTTGCCCAACCTTTTCAGAGTTGTCAGCGGACAGATGTTGAGGTTGGACCCTTCATCTATCAGAACTCTGGCAATGAACTTATCTTCACATTGAACTGTGATGTGCATTGCCCTGCTGTGGCTTAACCCTTCAGGTGGCAATTCGTCTTCATGGAAGGTGATCTTATGGCTTTCCAACACTTGTCCCACCATGTTGGCCATTTCTCCGCTAGTAATGTTGTTGGGCACATATGTTTCATTCAGTACCTTCATCAGAGCATTCTTGTATGCTTCGGAATTTTACAGCAACGATAAGATGGATATCTGGGCGGGAGTCTTATTCAGATGATCAACAACAAAATACTCCCTTGCTTGTACTTTCCTCCAAAAGTCGTTCGGACCAATTTCAACGACGGGTTTTTGTTAGAAGCTTGCTTACTGGTCTCTCCCAAATGCTCAGGTGTGTAAATTCTTCATGTTTTGGTCATTCCTTGTGCAGCGCCGGACTCTTCCGTCTTTGCTTTCCCTTTTCTCCTAGCTTCGACAACATAATCCCAAGGTACAACATTGGAACTGAAAGGTGGTGTGTATGTCACTGTCACAATGAAAGGTGTGGATACTTCTACCTCAAACAGAGCTGGCGTAGCTGCAGGTGGTGTCATTTATACTTCAAAGGGAACCGATGCGGCTACATCAACTTTGACTGGCGATTGTAATTGTACCACAATGGGATTAATCATTACTGCCGGCTTCTTAGGATCATCACCTTCCCGAATGAGTCCAATTGATCCCTCGGGATCCCATTCTTCATCGGTTTCTATTACATTGACTCATTCACCCCTATGATCTGGGAGGGGGTTATTGCGGATGTAGGGTGTGGTTTCTTTCACCTGTATGACCTTGGCATCAATCAGTGTTTGGATCTTATCTTTTAGGGTGCAACATTCATCAATAGTATGTCCCTTCATACCGGAATGGTACGCACACATCTTGTTTAGGTTGACCCATTGTGACGAGTTTTCCATAGCCATGACGGAAATAGGGGTAACATATCCAACAACTTTTAATCTTTCATACAATTGGTTCATGGGTTCAGCAAAAAGGGTGTATTATCTGGGTGGTTTTCAATCAAAATTGGTCCTGGGTTTTTGGTAATTTGGATGAGCTGGAGGTGAATGATAATAGGCTGGTTGGGTATTATAGGTGTGGTAGGCAGTAGCAGGTTGAGGATATCTAGGAGGTGAAGGTTGGTATGTGGGTGGAGGTATTTGGTACACAAATGGAGATTTTGGACCTTGGGCAACCATTATTGTTCCCACTTCTTTCTTCTTTGATAGGCCACCCGATTGTAGTGCTTTATTTGTGGCCTGCAGTGCCTTAAAATTTGTCACCATTCTACTTTTGATACCTTCCTAGATCCTTTCTCCGAGCTTGATGATATCGGAGAACTTGTGATTCTCGATTACCATTAACCTTTCAAAATATTTTGGATCCTGAGCCTTGACAAAGAACTTGTTCATTTTCTCTTGATCTAATAACGACCTGACCTTCACTGCTTCTGACCTCCATCGAGTAGCATACTCACGGAAAGTATCAATGGGCTTGTTCTTGAGATTCAGGATATAGAAGACGTCTGGTGCATTTTCTGTGTTGAATATGTATCTATCCATGAAGTCTGATGCCATGCTTACCTAATTAGCCCATTTTTTGGGATTTTGACTTATGTACTAAGATAGGGCGTCTCCGGTGAGGCTTCTCATGAATAGCTTCATGCGAATCCTTTCGTCATTTCCAATCCCTACGAGTTTGTCACAGTAGGTTCTCAAATGTACCTTTGGGTCGCCCGTTCCATCAAACATTTCGAACTTAGGAGGTTTGTAACCCTCCGGCAGTTCCACATCCGGCTGAATGCACAAATCCTCATAATTCAAACCTTTTATTCCTTTGCCTCCTTCAACACCTTGAACTCCACTTGTGAGTTTCTTGAGCTCTTCTGCCATATTCTTAATGAGCAGGTCCTTTTCGGCGGATTCCATTGTATATGAGATTGGCTGAGCGGAGTGGGGTAAGGTTTCCACTTATATGGGGTTGTTTTGGTGAATTTTAGGAGTTTGGGTGTAGTGGTGATCATTGGTTGAATTTTGGGGATTGGGGGTACGCTGAGGGGTATTCTGAGGAGTGTGGTAAGTGGTTTGCGGACATTGAGTCAGGAAATGCTGATGTTGAGGAGGTGTAGGTATAGGTCAAGGATTTTGAGGAGGGGTTGTATATTGGTGGGGTGCAGGAGGATTCTCCGGGCGTTGGTTGGGTGTATTCTAAGGAGGTGCCGGGTTTTGTGTATTTGGATGGTTGATATCCGGGACGTTTAGTGTGAGGGAGAGGTTTGCCAAATTATGGTCCTGCTCAAGCTCACCCTATAGTTCAAGTATCTTTTGTTCAAGCCGCCAAACCAAGTTATTTGGTGCCTGAGTACTCTGACCATCAGAAGTTTCCACATTCTCAGCATGTGTGAGGTTGTCTTTTCTGGTGCCACTCATATCGTCCATCTTAGCTTTCCCTTTGCCTTTTGATGCACTTGGAGGAGGAGGAGGTGGAGGGCCTCTGGATCTGGTGTGGTAAGATGATGATACCAGTATGTGTGAACCAACCTTAGAGGATGAGAATAATCAAAAAGAAAGAAAAACAAAAGATAACCAAGTTAGTGAGAATTCTGAAAAATGTTGCAGTATTTAAATACATATAGCGGGAATGTAAATTCGCGTCCTAATTTGGGAGCCTCTTTGCGCCCGAGGTGGGCCTAGCGACAAGTAGATTTGGAGAATTTAATGCCAATAATTGCCTCATTTCATTAATGTAATAAATAAGACGAATCTAAAATGACACTAAATAAGATAAGTCACTAATGGCACTTGGCCTTATTACATTTGAAAAGCAAAACAAATAAGCCTAATCTACTTGGTCCCAGAAGAACCTTCTCCAGGCCTGGTTCTCTTGGCTCTATCGATCAGGTTCCTCGGGTCGTGCATGTCCAACAACAGGTATGCCCTGGCGAGATGTCCTCCTTCGATACCTTCAGCATTCTGGAAGTCTATGACTCTTTTCCTTATCTTCCCTTCCAGCTCCATCAGACCTTGCTCCAGATATTCTAGCCTTTCATTTGATCTGATAGCCATTTCCCTTCACTCATAGATTAATTCCACATCAGCTTTGTGTCATTCCAGATGCTCACCCTCGGACTCACGAACCCTTTTGTGCAGTCTGTTATACTTCACATGTGCTTCGACATCCTCATCTATAACTATGTTCCCTCGACCAACCCCTGGCTCGACTATTCCTGCTATGCACTCCTCCAACCATGATGGATAAAAGTACACATGCCCTGCGTGATATCGATCTGGCTCGATGGTGTCCCTTGCAAAAATAATCTTCAAGTGCCACATATGTTGAGCTTCACATTTATATGGGATGTCATCATCTTGGAAATACGCCATGTAGTGACTCATTTTGGAGACTCGTGGTATAATCTGTTTTCTACCAGCTTGTCTCATGAATCTGATAGGAACATAGGGGTGTATACCCCTTAACCCAATCAACACCAAGTGTGGAGCGTCCCTAGATCGGATGATGAGCTCATTGGTGGGGAACCACTCGAACATCCAATGAACCTGGTCCTCAGTTAAGTTGTCGAAAAATTGCACCCATTCTGTAGCATTCTCCGGTTGATCAAATCTATCTGGGATAAAGGTCATTCTCTTGGGGTGATGAAAAGTTATGTGATCATTCCACGGTCTTCGCAGAAACTCTAGTATATGTTTGTCCTTCGATTCCCCCCATTAAAGCTTTGGTTCCCATGGCCAGTATGGTCTTAATTCTGTCTTTTTTTTTTGGAAACACTATCATACCCAAGAAGCAGACGATAAACACGAAAACCCTGCGATGAATCCAACCCAAGGAAGTGATGAAGAACTCGTTATGGAAGATATAATAGAATTTCTTGTGATCGTATCATTCATAAAGGAAGTCAAAGGGTACATAGGACTTCTTCAGACACACCAAGTCGTCATTCTTTTTCAAACCCATCATTTTCAGAAACCCTCTGGGAGTGTGATTTTCCGGCACCAATAAATCGGGACTGTCCCAAGGTAGTCCAGAGAATCCCCCTATTTCCTCCAAAAGAGGGGTCATTTATGTGTTGCCAAAACGGAATACGACCCTTTCTGCGTCCCAGAACATGGTAGCAACTTCGATCAACATGTTGTTTGGTTGGATATCTAATAAGGAAGGTAGGTTTCCAAGGACTCTTTTCACATGGTTTTTATCACTTGACAGAAGGTCTTCCCACCAATCTAGCAATAATGGTGGTATGTTATGGACCATGCTGAACCTGGGGACTTCGTGCCTCATTTTCTGCAAAACAAATAGAGTTATACCCTTTCCTCCTCCAGATTCGACTATTTATACATTAATGATTAGCATATTGGCACTTATTTCTCCAAATTAATGCACAGATCGTGGTTGCGTCTGTTGGGATTATGGAAACGCCGGAGACTTTGGACAAGGATTTTCTTAAAGGGTTATTATGTGGTATTAACCCAGGCTAGGTTTGACCATGATGCATGTACAGTTATAATCAGAGTAAGGTTTCTATAGAAGCCTAGACTGGTACCCTCAAGTGGACGACTAGAGGGGGAAAGGCACGGAACCGTCGACTTCACCGATGATCGACTAGTTTTACCGCAAATAAGCCTTTCCAAATTCAAATAGGGTGATATAAGAAGAGTACAAACACTCATCAAGCATTTATATGGTATTAATTACGCACGAGTGGAATATGATGTTGAGCATGATTTATGTGACAGAAAATAGCACGTTGTCACGTATTTGCACGATGGAAAAATGATAAATGCGGTATTTAATAATTGTAAAGGAAGTTAAGAAAGAAAACAAAGAGACAAGTCAGTTTCCACAGTAAAGAGTAATAAAACAAGAAAGAGAAATCGTAAATAATTGAAGATAGGCAAATAAATCCACATAAAGTGGGAAAGGGAGGGGTATGCAAGTATTGACGGAATAATAAAGGCATGCTTGAAGACTAATTCACAAAAATCAGGTTCGTTATGGTAAGAGCCTAGAAATATCCTTAGGGGAGTCGCCATGCTGTCGTGCCCCCTTTTTCTCGCGAAATCGGGTTTCGATATTTTTGGGACAACTCCTTTTGAGAGGGTAAGTAATTGAGAGAGTCGCCACCTAATGCATTAAGGTGCGTTAGGGCACCTAGAGCAATTAACTCATAGAACCAGTTTACATCACCAGAGATCGGGTAAGGGCTCAAATTACCTTGAGGGGAAGGTGTTAGGCACCCCTCGAGGTCCACAACGGTGGGTCCCGACCGTACTTAAATTAAGCAAATTAGTCTAAAAAAAAGAGAAGAAAATAATTTGGCCAGATGCGATATCCAATTTATTTTAAACAGGAGTATAGGGGGTCCTAAGTTTTTTAGCCTATAGGATCATTTCATACAATACTTTATGACTCCCTCAAGTTAGGGTGTCACTCATAGTATTAACGTATGGGATATCATCTCCTTACTACCCAATTACTATCTTTAAGTTGTTACTTAAGCGTTTTAGCAGTTTCTAGCTCGTTCCTTATGTGTGCACTACCCGTCCCTTACCTATGGCCCTGGAGGCATTAGGACTTTTATTTGGGATAGTTCTAGGTCAGCCTATATTAAAAATGTGAAATCTAGGCGACAAGCAATAACAGATAGGACTTTTATATAAGGAACAAGTATGGGCTCATATTGACCTCCGTACATAGACAACAAAAGCACGCAAACTTTATTACTTTTGAATCCTATAGACAGGATATCTATGTAGGAAAACAGAATGCAGAGACAGTTTATTAAGGCGAGCATTAAGACCTATTTATTTGCCTACTGATTTTATTCAGCATGAATCTGGTTACTTCATGCATTAATATGTCACAAATATAAACCCAGAATCATTTTTAAGTCCTACAGATATATTGCCTAAGTGATTGGCAGTAGCGAACAAATTCAGAGTCGACCAACAGGATCCTATAGGCATGATTTCTATGAGCTTTTTAAGTACATGCCTATAGACAGGATTTCTAAGTGTAGCACTGATTTTAACTCATAAGGACATGTTTTTATTCCTTTTAAATCCTATAGGAATGCTTTCTAAGTCTGAAGCTGATTTAAACAATATAGGCAGAATTTCTAAGTTTGAAACAGATTTCATCCTATAAGCATGATATTTATTAGATTTAAATCCTATAGGCATGATTTCTAGGTTTGATACTGATTTCACCCTATAGGCAGGATAACTATTAACCGCATGTGGGTAGACATTAAGCAAATTTCCAGGAAAGATCATTATTTCAAACAAATAAGATTCTATAGACATGGTCACTAATGTACATTGGGTTAAAAATATGTGTAAGATCCTATGAACAGGATTTCTCATGCAGAATTAACGGAAAATCCTATAAATAGGATCTCTAGTATGCGAATGTAAAAATACAGAATCAAACAATCAGGAAAATCCTATAGACAGGATCTTTAAACAAGTATGGCACTCACATGATTCAATCAACATAATTAAACCTATAGGCATGATTTCTACACGACTTCAACAAAGATATAGGACCCCTCCCCCCCCAGCTTTTACTAATAAATCCCAAATCTGTAATTACAGAGATTATTACAACCCAGAATATTGAATGAATTACATAACATTTAGCAATTACACTATAGGGAGCCTTCATAGGCCCAATCTAAACCTGGGAACCAGGCCTTCAATCATAACAACTTTGGAGCATAGTAGTGATCTATCCATGGCACATAAAATTAGGTTTCCAATGTGTAAAAGTTTCCAAGGGCCTCAGGGACCCCGGGCAATGCTCACACCAGAACCACATTCGGAAAATAAATCACAAAAAGATTGGAAGACCAGCCCCAATGTGTCATATTTCGGATGAGTCTCAAGGACCCTAGGCAGTGCTCACACTAGGGGTGATGAGACCCTAAATGACTAAGAGTAGGAGTTTGAAAACCAGTGCATAAAAGGTAAGGGGACAGGTTTTAAAATAGTTCAATTTCAGAAGAAAGCAAGTTCAGAATACAAAGTTGCAGGCAAAACTGCACCAACAAACAAACAGGTTCATGTTCAGCACATAGTTCAAACAGATTGGCATCTGATTAGGCTAGATATTCATACTAGTATTTAAAATAATCATGGCTTAAATACATAGGCAGAAACACTTGAATTAAACAGAAAGGATACATGAATTAAGCCGCAAACATATTTGGTTGCATGCTTACAGTATTTGACAAAGTTCAGAACAAGAGACAGACTGAACATTAAAACTAACTTAGGAAAGGGTTCATATTATTGAAGTAACTTAGTTTATCATTATTACTAAATGGGATCATGTAATCACATAGAAAAGCAGAATCATGCTGAGTATTGAAACAGACTAATCGAATAAAGCGTAGAGAACAGAATAACAAGAGTTAAGGCATACCAGTTGAGAAGAAAGCAGGTAAGAACGCAATAACAGTCAAATTCCAGAGAATTTGGCCTTGGCTTTCAGCCGGCCACATAGCCACTTATTGCAGAAATCAAAATAAGAGAATAAAGAGAGAACTTAAGTTTTTGTGAGAACAGAGAGTTCGAGAGTTGTCGAGTTCTCCTAAAGGGAGTGAGGAAGGGGATTTAAGTAGCACTTAATGAAGTAAACAAATAAGGTAATGAACCAGTCATACACAAATAAGGTATGAAAATAACTTAACAATCTATTAAGGTCGGCATGAATCAATTAACAAGACAGAATCGAGTAAAGTCAGGCTAGTACCACTTAATTTAAGGAAAACCTTATGTGGAATCAATCAGTAGTCAAGTACTAGGTTAAATAAGATAAGAACTAATTCCAAAATCAATTAGAAGTCGACTTTAATAATCGGAAAACAAAATTAGGCCAGTAAGGTTAAGTTAAGGGAAGTAGCACAAATTATTAAAAAAACATTGGTCCAAATAAGGTAAGAGGAGGTAACTGCATAAGTAAACACCAGTACTGTACGAAAAGGGAAGACATGATTTCAAATCCTAATTTGGGGTAAGTAAAGTTCACTTAGCAATTAATGCCAGAGTTAAAGGCAAACAGGTAGAGACAGTAAAATTAAATGATCGGAATCCTACAAAAATAGGCAGAAACACAAAGGCATGTAGATGGAACCAATTAAGGTAAGTAGAATCAGTCAAAAAGGAAAACATTTTTTGCGAAAATCTGTTAAAAATCAAAACCCTAATTCTAGGGTAAACAAGACCGGTCAGGAATAATAATAGAAAAAGACTAGAAATTATAGAGATAGAAGTATTGAAATATTAAAGGAGAAATACCAAAACAAACATAAAATCGTTTTAGATCTGAAAAGATCTAAACGGATTTAACCAAAAAATATCCAGATTCATAAAAATAAACAGAAGTTGAACCAAATCTGGTTTGAACCAGAGATTTGAAACCCTAAGATACGAAAATATTCGTACTCACAAGTATTGGGATGAACATAGATGGAAATAGCCAAGATGTGAGAGACTTTGAACCATATCTGGTTCGAGTCTCTTGAGATTCACTTGCCATTTGAGGCAAATAAATCAAGTAACATCAAGATCGGGTAGGAAGTAGAGAAACAAAGCCAAATAAGGTAGGGAATCAAGGGGAATCCCATGAATCAAAAAGGGAAAGTATGACGGCGGGCTAGGGTTTGGGGGGTGAGAGAGGTGAGGAGAGGAGAATATCCAAAGACGGCGGGCTGGGGCGAATGAGTTAGGGTTTAGGGGTTTTGGTATATTAAAAAGGGACGATGGATTTAGGGTCGTTGATCTTCTGAGATCAACGACCGTGATTAGATTTTAGGTGGGGCGGGTTTAATTGGACGGGTATGGGTATGGGTAGTTGGGTTAGTGTATTGGGTATTGGGTTATTGGGCTGGATAGGGTATTGGGCTGGGGTAGGTCCGAAAAATCAATTAAAAAGGGTTATGTTTTAAATACCTATTTAAATTAATAAAATAATTTATAAAATAATAAAAAAATTTATTTTTATATGGAAATGATTTAAAATAATTACTTAATATTATAAAAAGAAGTCAATTTTCGTGTAAATAATGTAATTATGCATATATGTGCTATTATTGCAAATTTATTGCAATTATAGCATGAAGATACAAATATAATTATGCATAAAATGATTAAAGCTCAATATAAATATAAATGATAAAAATTAAGTAATAAATTATTATAAAATTATTTGTGATGCAATTAGTAATTATTTAGATAATAAAATGCTGGAATAAATTTATTAAAAATCCTCTAAAAATTACAAAAAATTATGGAAAAATACTGGTTGACTCTCATGCACTATTTTGAAAGTATATATGTATTTTTAAAATATATATGAGAAAAATTGGGTATCAACATCAACTAAAGCAACATCTACTCACTCACTTTCAAACCAAGGACTTGGGGAAGTTAAAGTATTTCTTGGGAATCGAGGTAGCACAATCCAAGACCGGTATGATATCTCACAAAGAAAATATGCTTTGGACATACTAGAGGAAACATGCATTTTAAACTGCAAACCTATTGACGCTCCTATGGATCCAAATGTCAACCTCGTCACTGGACAGAGGGAGCCATTGAAAGATCCTGGTAGATATCGAAGACTGGTCGGTAAACTGAATTATCTTACTATCACACGACCTGATATTTCATTTGCAGTAAGTGTGGTTAGTCAGTTTCTCCAAGCTCCGTGTAAAGATCATTGGGACGCAATAATTCGCATCCTAAGATATATCAAAAAAGCTCCAGGACAAGGACTATTATATGAAGACAAAGGTCACACAGACATTGTTGGATATTCTGATGCTGATTGGGCAGGTTCTCCATCAGATAGACGCTCTACTTCTGGGTATTGTGTCATGATTGGGGGAAATCTAATCTCTTGGAAAAGCAAAAAGCAATATGTTGTTGCCAGATCTAGTGCAGAAGCAGAATATCGAGTTATGGCCCTTGCTACATGCGAGCTTATTTGGTTGAAACAACTTCTCCAAGAGTTAAAATGTGTTGACTTCAAACAGATGGAGCTTATATGCAGCAATCAGGCTGCCTTTCATATTGCTTCTAATCCATTTTTTCATGAAAAAACGAAACATATATAGGTGGATTGTCATTTTATTAGTCTGGATGCATTGCCACTAGCTTTGTCAGTTCAAATGACCAATTAACAAATGTCCTTACTAAGTCCCTTAGAGGGGCTCAGATTGAATACATTTGTAGCAAGCTTGGAGCATATGACATGTACGCTCCAACTTTAGGGGGAGTGTTAAGACTTAGATCTTGTTAGAGAGTATCTCAATTGTAGATTGTATGTTAGATTTTGTCTGATGGTATAGTCAAAAATTGCAGGTAAAGAGGCGTGATCTTAAGGATATGCTCTTGACTTATGTGTCTTTCTTTGTGTATATATTTTGGGTGTAATCTATTTTTTGAAGTATGAAGTGAAATACACTTACATCATTCACAGTAGGAAATATACGACATGATTGTGAGGAAATTATGCTATTTAGGCGAACTGTCGTAAAAGGTTCAATATCGGAACCAAACTCTTCTCCATCACTAATAGTTGGATGAGATGAAGAAGAGCAAAGTCACACTGACCCTGACCTTGTTGGAGTAATCGCCAACTCCTAAATCAAACTCATGCGCGGGCAAACTTAATATATTGGTCCATGCACATCCATACCTGCAGTATAGTATCTCCATAGATCATTTTTGAAATTGGAACTTGGACAAGTCACAAGCTTTTGATTTCTCGTGGTGAATAGATGTTCTATAGCAGTTCGTCGAGGTTGATTTCCCCAATCTCACCTGAGCTCCCTATCTTTATGTAGGATATGCGTCTAGGAACAAGTTTGGACAAAGATCTGATGGTGATCCATTCAGGAACAGAAGCATACAAAAGAGCAAAGCAGTTAAAACATTTGTTTCTAGAGTTCACAAGTCATCTAAAGCAACTCTATAAGAAGTTCTCTGTGGAAGATATGATGATTTTGCTTATACAGCAACAGTTCAACCAGTCTTTTATTCACAGAGCTAGGTGTGAGCAGAGACGGAGCCAAGATTTCAAGCTTATCACTACTAAAAATCCGGTAAAAAGCGATCAAACTTTTGCGACCAAAACTGGTCTGTCGGGAAAAGCGACCACAGTTGGTCACTAAATTGAAGAAAATTATTAAAAAATAATTGTAAATACATTAGCGACCAAGGTTGGTCGATATTTGGTCGCTAATTTGGTCAAAATATTGACCGGACTGGTCAGACCTTCTTGGTCAAAGAAATGTTGAATTTAGCGACCAACTTTGGTCGCTAAAGTGGGACCCAGTTATAAAATTTTAATAATTATATTATTATTTTAAAAAAGTTATAAAATATTAATAATNTATATATAAATTTAATAATTATATTATAATTTAAATAAAATTATAAAATATAAATAAATATAATTTAAAATTAGCGACCAAAGTTGGTCGCCTTTAAAAGGGGAAGAAAATAGAGACCAACTTTGGTCGCTAATCTGGAACCCAGATATATAAATTTAATAATTATATTATTATTTAAATAAAATTATAAAATATAAATAACTATAATTTAAAAGTAGCGACCAAAGATGGTCGATTGTAAAAGGGGAAGCAGATAGAGACCAACTTTGGTCGCTAATCTAGGACCCTGTTCTAACGTTTAATCATTATATTATTATTTTAAATATTATATAAAATATAAAATAAATCCGATTCAACTTTAGCGACCAACTTTGGTCGCTAATTTTAATTTCTGGATAATTAGCGACCAAAGTTGGTCC